>NW_004624792.1:14122260-14149136 GCF_000247695.1 Heterocephalus glaber
ATCCTCTTTTGTTGCCAGTTCAGAGAGTCCAGGTGGTTGAGTATCAGATTGTTCCATCTCATTTTCCTTTGAGGTTGCTGTAGGTGATCTGGAACTCTGTTTTTGAGGCTTGCTTATGTGTTTTCTCATTTCCACTGGGGGTTGGTGCTTCTGGTGCCCACGTGGCTCACCTTCCCTAGGGAGCTTCCTTCTGGGTGCTGGGCCCAGCTGAGCTTCTCTGCCATAGGACCCTGGGATGGAGGTGGGGAGCTTCCTTCCAGGTGCTGGGACTGGCTCACCTTCTCTGCCCTAGGAGCCTGGGATGGGGGCCGGGAGCTTCCTTCTGGGTTCTGGGACTGGCTGAGCTTCTTTGCCCTCTGGGCTGGGAGCGGCGGGACTCAGTACCATGGTCTGGTGGTCTGGTGTCCTCTGTGTCTTTGTAATGTGGAACCAGGTAGCTGTACAGAGGAGCAGGGGGGGAGGTGTCCAGTGGATTGTTGCTGGGCAGCAGGCTGATTGGGTGTGTTCTGCAGGATTCGCAACCTCAGTAGGGCGTGCCGGACTACTGTATTCTTGCAGGTGGGATGTATTGTCAACCTCTACTTGTGGTTAATCTGCATTGTTTTGTTTTATTATTTTTTTTAACAGCTTGCTCATCTCTAGTTTTTCTTTCTTGAAAAATGTATGCATTTTTGTGGCAGACTATTTATTTTTAATTTGCTCTTCTGTAGACATTAGTGTGCTCATGTTTTCTTTTTATTAAGTTTATTGGTACAATTTAGGTGATTACATTCATCATTGGGAATTTGTACCTGGACAGAATATATCTTAGTTCTTGCTTTCCCCTTCCTTCCCTTCCACCCCTCCACCCCTCCCTATTTACGAAAGCCTTGTTTCTGTTTTTTCCTTCCTTTGTCATATTTTTTCTTTCCCTTTTTCCCTTTCCCTATTGCCCCCTGCTACTTCCCCTTCCCCTTTAAATCTTTTTTCCTATTTCACATTTTCAATTATACAATTTGATCCTCATTTACACTTTCAGTTTCTCACACCAGAGAGGCAATACAGTATTTACATATAAGTTGTCTATTTATTTCACTTAAGAGTATAGTCTTAATGTGCATCCCATTTAGCATAAATGTCCCTAGTTTATAATTCTCTATGGCTGAGTTGTATGGGAGATGGCAATATTGACTATGCCCAAAGCAAGCTTCAAGTGGTGCATGTTGTGAAAAGCTAAACTCAAAATTGGCTTGTGTGGAGAAACAAGTCCAGCCAAAGCCTACATCCCAAGGTCAGAGTAAATTCTATTCCCACAACTAAAACCTTCTAACTAGAAAGACAATGTCTTAATTACAACCATATATTTTGTCTATTCTGTTCCTAATTCGAGAATGCTTTGGGGGCAGGGATTTAGCTCAATGTTTCCACTGCCTGCCTCACAAGTGCAAGGTCCTGAGTTCGATCCCAGGTACCAAAAAAAATGCTTTGCCTTGTCCTTTACAAGCCTTGTTTGCATTAATTTCCATAGAAACCACATGACTGCATCCTTCCATATAGTACTTGCACTGTAGTTCACCTTTATCCCAATCGATTACCAATAAATATCAATGACTTTGACTGCCAATTGCCTTTGTTGATTGCCCTGGCATTGGTTATCTGATGCTCTGCTTTCTGTCTCTCGTAGTTCTGTTTTTCAGTTTTTCCCTCCCTCAGGTTTGCATCATAAACTGGGCCAGAGACTGGAGCCTACTGCAGAGGTTTCCAGTAGTGTTTCATGGGTCCCCAGTAGAGTAGCATTCCATTTTCTTAAAAAAAAAAAAACACCTCTTCTATTTGGGAAGAAATTTTTAGCAGCTGTACCTCAGACAAAGGTCTACTATTCAGAATATATAAAGAACTGAAAAACATCATACCCCCCAAACTCAAAGATCCAATTCAAAAATGGGCATCTGAAATCAACAGACATTTCTCAAAGAAGTAAAAACAGCAAATAAATATATAAAAAAATGTTCAACATCACTGGTCATTCGAGAGATGCAGATGAAAACAACACAGATTCCACCTCACCTCACATTGAATGGCTGCTGTCAAGAAATGAACCAATCACAAATGCTGGCGGGGGTGTGGAGAGAAAGGAACACTTCTCCATTGTTGGTGGGAGAGCAGACTGGTGCAACCACTGTGGAAATCAGTATGGAGATACTTGAAAGAACTAGAACTGCAGGTCCCATTTGACCCAGCTATTCCCCTACTGGGAATCTTCCCCAAAGAATTAAAAGAATCATACCACAGTGATATATGTGTGGCTATGTTCATAATGGCACAATTTATAATAGCTAAAGCTTGGAAACAGCCCAAGTGCCCATTGACTGGCAACTGGATAAAGATGTGGTTTTTTTTGATAAAATGGAGTACTACTCAGTCATAAAGAATGAGAAACTAGAGACATTTACAGCTAAATGGATGCATATTGAGGCCATATCCTGAAGTGAAATAAATAGGACATACATGTGTAAATACCGAATAGTTTCTCTAGTGTGAGAAATTGAAAGTGTAAATAAGGACAAAAATGATTAAAATAAATAATTGGTAATTTGAAACAGGAAAAGGTCCAAGGGTTTGGGGATGGTGGGAGGGGAAAGGGAAAGGGAAGAAGGGAAAGGAAAAATTATGAGAAAGGAATGTTTGGCCATGTTTGTTTTATGAATCAATTCACTGTCTCTTAGTTAAGAAAATAATCATTTTGTAATATTAGTTTTAGTTTCTTAAATTTATATTTCAGATTTTGTCACTTTTAAGGAATCTAATACATTGGAATTTAAACTACATATGATCTGAAATAAAAATCCCAGTTGTTCAATAAAATATGCTATAATTTTATTACTAGTATGAATTGAATACTAATTGTTTTCATAGTTAACACTGAAAAAATTTATTTTAATATTTTCTCTGTATTTAGTTGCCTCACCAACTTATTGTATCAAATTTTGTTGACTTTAAAATCTCTATTCTCCACCATTGTATGAAAACAGATGAACAGCATAGGTTCATTTACTCTTCTTAAAGTTTTTTTGTTAGTTTTTTTTCCTCCTAGATAGTTCTAGTTGCTCCATATGTTTGTATTTGTTTAATCGCTGCCATCATTATCTTGCTCATGGTTTTAGTTAAAATTATATTAAAGAATTTTCATCTTCACTAAAGTTTATTATTCAAGTAAATACTTTTCTTCAAATGTAAGGAATTGGTTTTAACCCAAGTTTACTTTGATAGTTCACTAGGAAATTATATTAAGAATTATCATCTCATTTCAGTCTATGGCAATGTAAATCAAATAAAATAATTCATATAGAAAATGAAGAGTATGAGGTAGATTATCTCCAATTTTTTCTAAAACTATAATCATTTTATTATTTTTAGTAGTGTCCAGACATAAGAAGAAAGTAGGATGTCTTAATAAAGAGATTATAAGTTATTATGCTGTGTGTGATGCAGAGATGCAGCATAAATTGTGGATCAAAAGAAAGAATGAAAAGAAAGACATTTAAGGATAAAACAACAAATTAAGAGGAAAAACAATTTTGTTCAAGATATAAATACTGAAGCCTCAAAATTTTCTTCCTGGCCTCCAGTGTACCTCAGTCACAAAACACTAAGCTAGAATGGATGATGTCCTGGATTCTGACCCCAGCATCATGAAAAAGAGAGGATCCCCTTTCTAGTTTATGTCTAAATATAAAATGTACTGCTTTAGAAAGCTGCAATTTCTAATATAAAGCCAGTCTCACTGGCTTTAACACTGTACCAATGGCTTATCATACTTGATTCTGTAGATTTTAGACTACCAGAATAGGCAAAAGTGTGTAAATTCCTCCTCATCCCTGCTTATTCCTTGTACATGGTCTTATCCTCAGTATTTATTTGCAGTAAGTGACCTCAGAAAAAGTCTGAAACAGAAAGAGGGCTTAGACTTCTCTATAGCTGTTTTAGTTTTTCATTTTCTTCCTATATTTCCTATTCTATTGCCTTTGTCAGTTTCATAACTATTTTACATATATTTATTCTTTCCACCAGATTATGAGTTACAGTACTTCAATACAGAGGTAATTTCAATCTAAGTATTCAGAAATATTTTTGAAATGAATCATTAGTCACTTTGTATTGATCCAAGAGAAGCAGAAACATGTATATGTTAATTAGGTAAATTTAACTATTTAACAATGTGAAAATATTTCAAAGCTTCACACTACCCACAATAAATACATAGAGTTTTAGGTCAATTTAAAAATAAGGACAAGAAATATAAAACCTACAAAATGCCACAATTCATTGTTTAATTGAAGAATCACTTCAGTGAAAATGCCAGTGAATCCTACATAGTTGTATTTTAAAGAAATTTATATCATTGAGATATATCAGAAGTACATGAAGCATAATGTGTGGTTATTTATGAGAGTTACAGTACACTCTCAGGATAAAGTACCCCATTTTGTAGCTCATTTTGTATGAATCTGTTCTTTGCAAACTTGTTTATTCTGTATCATGGGGCACAGGGACTCTGCTTTCATATCTGGCACATGAAAGGCTGTAGAAGGGCAAAAGGAGGTTTTTCTTCATTTATTCCTATTGGAGGAATTTTAATTTGGACTGTCCTCCACTCAATGGAGATCATCAAAAGCAACAAACTAAGAAAGCTGGATCTGAGTCAGATCTGTGGAACACTGATTAATAAAGCTACAGAAAGCAATGTACACTACTTTAGTCTACTAACTCTGTTGGAGTCCATCAGTTAATTACCAGGAATTGAAGTACCCTATGGAGAAAGAGAGTGCATGGCTCTGTCTGTAATCCAACACGCACAGGTGTACAATGAGGAAGTTGAACCAGTACAATTCACACCTGGCAATTCTAACTCCTGGCAAGTGTATATAGCAATGGTTTGGATTGATTTTCAGGGCAAAATATGAAATTTTTCTTGTGAGATATTCTTCCTTTGTTAATGAAGATAATTAGAAAGAAAAACTTCTGTTTTCCAAGAAGAAGGAGCAACTAAATTTAATCATACCAGAGTCCTTTAATGTCATGTCATCAATAAACTCTCTTATTTTTTATTGAGGCATTAAAAGACATTAGACAATTTAACTTTTTCATTTTCTATCTAGATGCCTTTTATCTCTTTCTCTTGTCTAATTGCTTTGGCTAATGTTTCCAAAACAATATTTAACAGGAGTTGTGATAGTGGCCATCCTTCTCTTCTTTCTGATTTTAGGGTGAAGGATTTCAGTTTTTGAACATTTAGCATGATATTGGCTGTTGATTTTACATAGATGGCTTTTATCAGGTTAAGATAGTGACCATCTACTCCAATTTTTTTAGGGTTTTTATCATAAATGGGTGTTGGATTTTGTTGAATGGTTTTTCTGCGTCTATTGAGATGATCATATGGTTTTTGTCTTTGGCTCTATTAGTATAGTATAGTACATTTATTGATTTGTGTATGTTGAACCATCCCTGCATCTCTGGGGTGAATCCCACTTACTCAGGGTGTATAATGTTCTTGATGATCTTCTGCATTCTATTTGCCAGTATCTTATTAAGGATTTTTGCATCTATGTTCATTAGTGAGATTGGCCTATAGTTCCTTTTTTCAGTTGGGTCTTTCTCTGCTTTCAGGGTCAAGGTGACACTTGAATCCAGGAATGAATTTGGGAGTATTGCTTCCCTTTCAATTTCATTGTCATTATTTGAAGATGATCTGGTACTCTATGTAGAAGACCTCAGTAAATCCATCAAAAGTCTTCTAGCTTTAATAACAAAATTCAGTAGAGTATCTGGATACAAGGTCAACACACAAAAATCAATAGCCTTCCTGTACAGGAACAACAGGCTCACTGAGAGAGAAACTGGAGAAACAAGTCCTTTTACAATATCATCCAAAAAATGAAATACCCAGGAATCAACCAGATGAAAGCAATCAAAGACCTCTACTCAGAAAACTACAGCATTCAAAAAAAAAAAAAAGATTAAAGAGGATATCAGAAAATGGGAAAGACATCCCTTGTTCCTTGGTAGGAAGAGCCTATATAGTGAAAATGGCAATAATTCCAAAACTGCTACATGGAATCAATGCAATCCCAATTGTAATCCAATAGCAAACTTCACAGATCTTGATAAAACAGTTGAAAACTTCATTTAGAACAAGAAGAGACCTAGAATAGCAAGAGCAATTCTAGGCAACAAAGACAAGGTAGGGGGTATCACAATCCCCAACTTGAAGCTATACTACAAAGCTACTGTGATAAAAACAGCATGGTACTGGCAATGAAACAGACTCAAGGATTAGTGGAACAGATTAGAAGAGAAAGAAACAACTGTAGACACACTCAGCCACTTCATTTTTGACAAAGGACCCAAACAACCTCACTGGAAGAAAGATAGCCTCTTTAATAAATGGTGCCGGAGATACTGGGTTTCAATTTCCCAAAGATTAAAACTAGACCTATACATCTCACCATGCACTTTACTAAAATCAAAATGGATCAAAGATCAAAATATTAACACAGGAACACTAAAACAAGTGGTATCTCTTCTTACTGAAAAGCTTTTGCACAGCAAAAGAAAACACCAACAACATGAAGAGCCAACCCACAATGTGGGGAAAAAATTTACTAGCTGTTCCTCAGACAAAGGTCTACTATCTAGACTCTATAAAGAGCTTAAAAAAATTCAGACTCACCAAATTTAAAGACCCAGTCCAAACATGTGCATCTGAAATTAGCAGACATTTCTCAGATGAAGTAGAAACAAAAAATAAACAAATGAAAAAATGTCCAGCATCACTGATCATTCAAGAGATGCAAATGAAAACAATGCTGAGATTCCACCTCACCCCAGAAAGAATGGCTGCTATAATTAAATCAACCAATAACAAATGCTGGCAGGGCTGTGGGGAAAGAGGAACCCTGCTTCACTGCTGGTCGGAGTGTAGGCTGATGCAACCACTGTGGAAATCAGTATGGAAATACCTCAAACAACTAGGACTGGAAGTCCCATTTGACTCAGCTATTCCCCTGCTGGGGATCTTCCCAAAATAATTAAATGTATCATACCACAGTGATATATATGCACCCATATTCATAGTGGCACAGTTTGTAATAGCTAAAACTTGGAAACAGCCCAATTGCCTATCGACTGGGGACTGGATAAAGAAAAAAAATTTTTTTTAGTAAAATGAGGTACTTCTCAGCCATGAAGATTGAGAAACTAGAGACATTATAGCTAAATGGATGCACGTTGAGGTGATACTCTTAAGTGAAATAAATAGGACACACATGTGTAAATACTGAATAATTTCTCTGGTATGAAAAACTAAAAGTGTAAATAAAGATCAAAATGTATAGTATATAATGTGAAATAGGAAGAAGTGTTCCAAAGGGGAAGGGGAAGTGGAAGAGGTAGGGGAAGGGGAAAAAGTGACAGGAATAAATATTAGAAAAGGAAAAAAATGGAAACAAAGTCTTTGTAAACAGGGAGGGGTGGAGCAGTTGAATGGAGGGTAGGAGAATGCAGAAAAAAATAAGAACCAAGATATATTATGTAAAGGTACAAATTCCCAATAATCAATGTCAGCATATTGTATACCTAAAATGAACCAATAAAATTAATGTATTTAAAAAAGGCAATGAGAATACTTAAATTTGTCCACTATATCTTTTTGCAGTTTGTAAATCAGATCTTCATTTTGATGGTTGATTTTTTGTGTCTACTTGAATAAGAGAAACTCAAATAAATTTGGCTCAACAATTCCACACCCTAGGGTGTGGAAGACTCACCATAAGTTGGCTGGTTGCCTGGTTGTTGTAAAGGAGAAATGAAGGATACACCTGCTTCTATTCATTTGGAGGGACTTCAATCTTCACTTTCCCCTTGGATCTCATCTCTTGGCTTCCAGACCAGACTCTTCAGATTCCAGCGCAGATCTTTAGCCTTCTGGTGTAGACTCTTCAGCCTTCAATTGCAGACCAATTGGCCTCCTAATATGGACTTACCCTGGACACTGCAGTGAGCTCTAGGCCTTCAGCTGGATCCTCTGGTCTCCAGTGTGCAGACAGACCCTCTGCACTCTTCCACATCCAACTCTGTGAGTGGCCATTATAAGCCAATCTGGCAAATTTTTATATACTTACATATCCTGTATTATATCTGTTTCTCTAGTAAACACTGACTGGTACATTCACATAAATATATATATATATATATATATATATATATATATATTTGAAGTCTAAAACTTAAAAAACACAATCTTTGTTTCAAAAGCACACTTGAAAATAAATGTCTTTCCAGAAAGTAGTTTCAATATTGCATCATCAGTTTAATAAATAAATAGGATCTTTTCATTTTCTACACTCTCCTCTTTCTAATATTTCACTTTGCCCTGATATTTCTAGCTAGGGATAAATATGCATGTTATATATTAACATTTTCTTCCTTTTTGAATATAAGTATCCATAAAAATAAATTGTTTTATCTTCCATGCAATACTATAACTGAGAAGTTTATTTTAAAAGTAAAAACCAAAAAAAATCCTATTATGTACAATATGTTTTATGATTTATATTTAGATGTCTACTCTAAGACTCATGTCCTCATAGCTTGGATTTGGGGACAGTGATTGGATCATGGGGACATGATACTCATCATTGGATTAATTCACTGACCATTTTATAGCTGGATATGAGTTTGGGAGGTGAAGCATTCTGGGAAGAGCTGGGTCGCCATGGATGTGGCCTAAAAAGGCATATACCTTCATCCTCAGTTGATCCCTCTCTGCCTCCACTGCACCCATGCTCCTCTGCATGCTGTCCTCCCTTGAAGCCAGCTGACTATGAACTGAAACCTCTACAAACTATGAGCCAAAATAAATCTTTCTTCTCTAAAGATCTAGGTTTCAGGTAGTGTGTCTCAGCAAGAAGAAAGTAACTAAGGCAATATGAATCTAAGTGGTTATATTTATCTATGAAATTCTTTAATTTCATTCTTTTATTTTATAGTGAATCAAAACTACCTCTATTTGACATTTCTAAACACACTGCCTTGAAAGGTTAAGATGTTTTAAATTTCTGGGAATACTCTGTACCTACCAGATAACGGTGCATACACACACATCTGTGCATGTGTGTGTTGGTGTTTATGCATATGTGTTATTATTGTTCTACATTTTTTGTCTTATGTTGCCATTGAATACTGAACTTTACCACTTTGCTTTTATCATATGACTAAGATTTGAAGTGAAAAAGCAAAAAAATATTTGATAATTCAAAATTATGCTGAACCCTATCTTCCATTAATTTAAAGCCTGAATATGTGACAATTGCAATAGCCTAGCTTCACACATTTGAGTTCACATTCTGCCACTATAGGAGTTGTACAACATCAAGAAACATGCTAAAAAGGCACAAAAGCTTCTTCCTTATTTACACATGCTGCACTGCATTGTGTAATGATTACGCATCCCCAGTGAATTTAACTTATCCTAGCCACACTGTTTGTACTTACTCTGATAAGCCACATGGTTATTTTATTTCCTGAGGTTTTATCTGGCAGAGTTGGACAAGAGTGCAATACTGAGAATTTGGCAATAGCAAAGTTTATATATATATGTATATATATATATATATATATGAATATTTCATGCTACTACTTTGTAAACCAAAAATTGTAGGGAACTTCTGGGAGAGCAAAGGCAGAAAAAAACTTAATTATTTCTCTTGCTGATATTGTTCATTTCAAATTCAATATTTTCTCTACTTTTCAAAAAGTTTCAAATATCTGATAATTCAGGAAATCAATATTTTGACTAAAGTGTTTCTACTGTTGTTGAAAAATGATTCACATTCATTCATATTCATTGCAATCTAGTGATGTACATGTCACTTCATTTTACACTTTATGACCTTGTGGAAGATGAAAAACATTAAATGAGCAAAAATACCAAAAGTTGGAAAATACATAAATTAAAGTGAGTCATTGAATTCCAAACAATAGTGTTAGCTTTTATGAAATTAAACAGAAATTAGTATGGCAACTTTTTTTGTGTGACTGCCCTAACAAAATAAAGACTGGGTGTCCTAAACAAATGATATTTATTTTTCAGACTTTCTGACATTTGGACATTCAGATCAAGGTAATTAACTTTACCTTTTGTCTCTTTCCTTAACTTGCCAATGGCTACCTTCTCCCTGTGTTTTAATATGGCCCGTCCTCTACGTACCCTTCTATCTCTTCCTCTCATTATGAAAACATCAATTAGACTGGACTAAGGGTGTATCTTTATGACCTCATTTGACCTTAATTATCTATTTAAGGCTATTTTCACAAATAGAAACACAATGGGGATTAGGGATTTAATTTATGAATTTCTTGGGAAGTTGCTACTCAATTCAGGTTATAATGATTATTAAAATTCATTGGGGTATTCTTAGAGTTGTAAGAGAAAAAACAACTGTACTTTATTTAATCTTTTCAACAGAAAGCAATCCATATATAGTATCTAGTCAATAAAGCTGACATTTCAAAACATCAGTGTGTTCATATTGCTCCTAAAGCTAACTTATTATCTACACTAACATATCTGAAAGATGTGACATTGTTCTGTTGCTAATTTTGTAACAAGTCTATAGATAAATATAACTTGATATAAAATATTTTGGCATATCAAGTAGCCTATTACCTCCTTTGTCATTTTTCTGAGCATGCTCTTTTTTTCTTACTAAAGTAAATTTATCTTTGTATAATTTTATAATACATTTGTAGCAAAATGAGGACATGGACAGATATGTAAAATGTAAAGTCTCATTGCATAGTCCCAAATGAACCATGTGTATATTCTCATTAGTTTTGTTTTACATGGTAGGTGAAGACTTTGCCTTGTTGGAGAGATATAAGATTAATGATAAAAACATTCCTTTGATTTTTTATTTAATTATTAGGGAAATAAAGTAGAAGAGATCCAGTTGCTACTTTCAAAGACTCTCTAAAGCTATATATGTTTTTTATTTTTGGAAACTCTACTGACCTTATCACTCACAGACTTTACAAAGAAAGAGAAGGTAACTAATAAAAATAATAAAACTAAAATTAGCAAATATTTTGAAATTCTTTAGCTTTCTTGGCCTAACTAAATCTTGCCATTAAATTTGCTTTCTTTCAGATAATCCTTTTAGCATTCATAAGTTATCTTTGGATAAAAGGATGCCTCGAATATTTGGAAACTTGACTCCATGAATCCTAGGTTTTGTCTTATTTGTGCCAATAAAATGAAATGCTGTAAGATAAATCCCACAATATCATTAATAGGCTCAAGTTACAATTCTTAAAACACTTTTATAAGCTGATGCTGGGGTGCTGAATTTCTTGAAATAACATTACAAAACAACTCTCCCACAGTGAACATCATTGAAAAGATTTTTATTAAGTAAAGCAAAATTGCAGGGCATTCATATTTACATTCACATTTCTCAAATTTAAAAAGTTACAGCTTTCTCCTAATCTCTGGGCATTTATTCACTGAAGAGATTTCAAACTATGGAGACTTAAGAATATCTCAGGACTTGTGGCTGCACATATCATTTAAACACCCCCAAGGAAATTTATCCCATCAGAACTCAAAACTCTCATACTACATTGCTATCTATGCCTGCACAGAAACTGCTCTTCTCACCACTCCAGCTTACTTTGCAAAACTGCTCACCTCCTCTCAAATATTTTTATCACCTAAGAGATATTACTGTTGAGACAAATTATGCTTGTATTTCTAATAAATTCTATAACCTTAGCAGTCATAGAAATACAAATTTTCTCTAAGCCAAACAAATTAGGTTTTCTGAACAAAGAATAAAACGTGTTTGTTTACTCAAGGTCAAAGGGAACCTGACCTATAACCATACTTCCTACTTTAATTATAAACACTATAAATACAATAGAATAGTCCATAATCAGGTTAAACAAAACACAACAGAATAAGAGTAAACAAAGCAAAAGAAAACAAAGACATTTTGACAGACTCTGGTTCTCAGAAAACAATGCAGCTAAAATCTGGATAATTATCATTGCATGAATTCAAGAACTTAGGCCCCTAGCTTCAGAGTTTATTTCCTAGATTAATAATAATTCTGTTTTTGGTAACTATTATTTTAGAGTTGGTAGATTTATCTTATTCCAAATCTTAAATTTTCCTGCACAGACATTGTCATGTCAAGTAACTGCATAAGGACTCACTTTTATTTAACTCTAAGCAGCAAGCTATGGACAATCTCCTGATTGGCAAAATCTTTAAAATGCAATGATGGATCAATGCTCTCCAGCCTAACTTTGTCTTCTTATGAACAAACAGGGTAGCAGAGAACTTGAAAAGAAGTTCCTTGGTACTCTGATGAACATAAATAATATCACAGAACAAAAACTACAGAGAAGGCAAATTTATGGACAAGAGGTATCAAAAAAAGTAAGATCTTCATAACCATGTTTGAGCAGTGTTATGGCTTGTATCTAGCTATCCCTCTAAAACTTCATGCCCTCATAGGTGGGGCTTTTTCAAAGGTGGCTGCATGTAGATTGTGTGGTGCTGGAATTGATTCATGGTGCAAAACTAGGATGAAAGGAACTAGGATTAAGGGTGTGAGTGCTACCTGCCCTAAGTAGCCTGGATAAGATATAACAGATGGGAAGAGCTGTGGTCTTTCCTCATTGCTTTGCTAACTTCTGCCTGCCATGAACTATTTCTCCTTTTCAATCACTCCCTGCCTTTAAGCCAGCCAATTTTGGAGTGAAATTTCTACAAATTATGAGCTAAATAAACCATTGCTCCTTGTTGGGGTCTCCTCTGTGGGAGACTGGAACCTGAAGACAGTATCTGAAAAAACTTATAAAAAGAAGGAGCATGGGGGACCAGAGTTCCATGAGGAGTTAAGGCCAGGTTTATTTTTAATATTCTTCTTTTATACATTTTTCAGCAGGACACATCAATCATTAACAATTTACAATGCTAGTCAACTAATCACCAGTTATATCTGTGAGTACATAAAGCATCTAAAGAACCATCTCCTTTAACTATGCTCCTTTAATCTTAGTGCATTTTATTGAAATCATTTTGTCTACTTAAAGCTTCTAAAGAATTAGCTACTCTTATCTACTTTTATGCCAAGCAAATGTTTGAGAGTCTCAAGGGACTGCAGCAGAATGAACACTGTGGGATTGACAAACAGCCTTCTAAAGTTATCTTTAACTTCTCTATCTGGGCTTGCCACAGACATCAGGACAATCTGTCTTTCCAAGGCTGTCCGAGGGCCTAAGAACTCACATCCTCCACAGCTTCTGGGTTGGGTATTTTGTCTCAGTAATGACAAAACTAACTAAGACAAAATTTGGTACCAGAGAAGTGGGGTAATTACTGTGACTACTGGATCGTGTGGTTTAGGAGACTTTGCAGCTGGCTTGTTGGGAGGGAAAGAGCTAAGAAAAGTTTGGAGATGCCAGGTGAAAAAGTAGAGCATACCTGAAGCTGTACTTGATAGGAAATTCTAGCCAGAGCTCAGAAGACCCAAATGCTGATAGAAATTTTGCCAGTAAGTTTCCTCTGTAAAGGACTGCATTGGCTGTTGGACTCCAGATGATAAGTGTTATGGTTTGGGAGAAAGTTTCTCTACATTTTGCTTGGGTCCAGAGACTTTGCCTGAGACTGAGATTAAGGGCAGTGGACTAATTAATCTGGCAGAAGAAATTTCAAGGAAGTCTAATGTTGAGACAGTGGTGTGGCTACTGTTTGGGCTTTTAGCCAGATTTTTGCTGAAAATAAAGAGCAAAGAGCCTAACAGAATGATTCAAAATGTTGTGAATTTAACCTGAAAGGAAGCTCCGCTAAAGTTGCAGCCTGCAAAGATGGAACAGAGGAGAAATTGGTCACTGAAAAGACTAGCAAGAGAAAACCAAGTATTTCAGAAGACGATAACAGAAAAGATGCTCTAAGAACATCACAAGAAACAGGACTCCATCCTGTGTGACCTCAGAGTTGCAAAGGTGAAAGACTTTGCTTTGAGAAAAGAGCACCAGATCACCATGTTCCAGAATGGTAGCAACCTAGGAAAGGTGTTCCTCAGGATTTAATTCACAGGCACTGGACCTCTCCAACCATGAGAGAAAGCCTGGGTAGTGCTCCAGCCCACAGCAGATTTTAGAGTCATCCACATGGTGCTGGTTTCAGATGCATGCAGAATACAAGAGTTGGGGGTAAAGAAGGCTCCACCCAGATTTCAGAAGAAGGTCTGGGAGGCCAGGCAGTGTCTCCCTGAGAGGGCAGCTGTGAATGCAATAGCAAAGGTCCAGTGGAGACCCCAGAAGTTTGGAGAATCCAGTAATGTGGATCATCTGAGGAAAACTGTAAGGAGGAAGCAGAGCTATCCCGAGAGAAGCCATGGGAGCTACAACCATAGGGAGTGCTGTAGAGGGTGGAGCCCTTTGGAGTTCACAAGTTTCCACAGATTGCCTGGGACCCTGGAAGTGGAACTGTAGAATTTAATGTTTTCCATGCTGGATTTTGGCCTTGCCTTGTTCCCATTCCTTGCTATCCCCTTGTCTGTAACTTTTGGAATGGAAATGTCTATCTTGTACCACTGAACACTGGAAGTGTTTAACTTTCTTTTCATCTGTACATGGGCTTGCAGCTAAGGATTTTCCTTAATTCTCAGAGACTTTGCAGTTGGACTTTTCAGCAATGCTGAAACTGTTAGGATTTTGACAACTCTTAAAGATGAACTAAATGCCTTTTGAATAGTGATATACATGAATCTTTAGGGGAGTAGTGGCACAATGTTATGAATTATGTCTAGATGCCCCCCCAAAGCCTTACACAATCATAGGTGAGGCTTTTTCAGAGGTGGCTGGATCTAGATTGTGTGACACTGGGGTTGATTAATGGTGCAATTCTAGGATGAAGGGGATTAAGATTAAAGGGACTAGAATTAAGGGTGTGAGTGCTACCTGCCCTAAGTAGCCTGGACAAGATATAAAGAATAGAAAGGGTTGTGGTTATCCCTTTGCTACTTTCTGTCCACCATGAACTGTTTCTCCTCTGTCTGCCATCTACTCTGCCTTGGAGCCAGCTTACTAGGGACTGAAACCTCTACAAACTGTGAGCTAAATAAACCTTCCCTCCTTTAACTGTGGCTGTCAGGTATTTTGTCTCAGCAACAAGAAAAGTAAGACAAACATAGACAATCACATGAATTTATGTAAATAATACAAATACACTCAACAGCCCTACTTCCTGGCTAATATGAATAAGAATGGCTTCTTATAAAATTCACTTTTGTACTGGGGATGTAGCTCAGTGGCACTGTGCCTGTCTGGCAAGTTCAAGATCCTGAGTTCAGTCCCTGGTACAAAAAAAAAAAAAGATCCAGTTTTAACCTTTTTCTTCCTCTCATTACTCTTATTACTGAGATAAAACTATGATAATAATCTCAGAATTGACCCCAAGTTTTGACCAGATAAAAAAATCCCTTGCCTTCTCCTAGGGTCAACAATGATAAACCTAAATAGTGCAGTGTTTTTCCCATCTTCCTCTGACTGAGAATAGCACAATTCCTCCTCAAGTACATAACTCTATTGCTACAAGTCAATATTCTTAACTGTATTTGACTATATGTTTGTTCACAGTAGTCAATGTGTGTAGGACTTCAACAGCTGTTTTAATATGAATAAGTGTAAGGAGGCTGCTCTCCACCTCGGTCATGAAAATTAATTCCTCAAGGCTTAACAATAGAACAGGATCATCCTGTTAGCTGCAGTCTGGTAAGTGTCTCCTTTAAAACTCTTGTCAAAAAAAGAAATGACTAAATGGCAAGTTACTGTATTTAAATAGAATTCTTAAAGAATTTAAAAGGGATATAATATGAATATCAATAATGTGAGGTGCGGGGATTTAGCTCAGTGCTTCTGCCACCTGCTTCACAAGCGCAAGGTCCTGAGTTAAATCATCGGTACAAAAAAAAAATGTGAAGCATTTTGTGTATAAAATTATTCCCTCCAAAACCAAATGATACTGTTGTTCAACTCAAATCATTGCGAAGTCATATAGTGGGAAAAAATTTGAATTAGACTTTTTGATAGCAAATCTTCTACTCATTTCCCAATCTATGCTGCCTGCCAGCATGTGAGACAAAATTCATGCCTTTTGACAAGGCAGTATAGTTGAAGATCAAGGAAATATCAATATTAAATATTCTGTTCACTTCATTGCCCACACCATCTCTTTAGAAACAAGTTACAGATGAAAATGCTCACAAGGAAAAGGGGACATGAAACACTATAAAAAGAGTAAAATTATACAACTAAGAACATTCCAATTAAAAAATAGTTTTTGAAATATTCAAAATATATTTGTGTTGAAAAAATTCCAGCATAAGATTTTTGTAAATGTTTTACTGGGTAGATGAGACAGTGGTTTGAGTTCTTCAGAGGGATATTGTTCACTTTAATAGAACTACAGTGGTTATACCAACTTTTTAAAACAGGAGAGGTTGTCTCAGAAAGGCAGTTACTATCTCTGTGGAAAATAGACTGGGCAACCATTGGCAGGAATATTACAGAAAGAAAGTCAGGATATTTAGTGTAATTTATGATCATAGGCTTTAAAAATATGTGCTTTTATAATTTTAGAGTTTGTATAGAAAGATTGAAGGTACATAATATACACTCAAATGGAATTGCTACTGAAATGGGAATTTAAAGTAGCCCCAAACATTTTAATAATAAAAAACACCCTAAGTACAACAAAGTATAAGTTGAAATATTTGTGGTATATAAGAAGATTACATCCCTTTATTGTTAATGACATAATATTTAATTAAAATTTTATGAATTCAAACATTGGATCTCTTACTTTCTAGCTGTGTAATTCTGGACAAGCTTGGTAAATGATAGGTTATTTGTGCAACAGGCACATAAAATAATACATACGTTAGGTTAGGTTTGGTGTGAGTATAGAAGGAAATAACATAAACTACTGTGTTCTATTCTAATACTGGCTGTATGGATGAACTCACCATAGTCTTAGAATAACATTTTCTACTGCATATAAATGTAAAGTTAAGTACACGTTGTTTATGAAAGAGTAGATAGATTTGGTTCTGATTCAAATTTTCAATTCTCCTCAAATCAATAAAAGCTGATACAAACTGTCATGGCAGATAAGAGAATGTCTTCTGAGATCACTTCTTCTTGCATATCCAGCTAATCCTGTAAATTGTATTTGCTACATGCATCTTGCCTTAGCGTTTTCTTCCTTGTCATTCCTATTTTGCATAGCATCATCAGTATCTCCTTATGTGTTTAGTCAATATTCTTTTAAATACCTAAGGTTTACAACATGTTTCATAAATGTTTTCTTACTTTGTAAAATGCCTTCTATGTGTATTTTTGAAGATGTTTTCCTGTACATATTTCCTTTTTCCTGAGTTTCTTTCTATTAAAAAGAATAGGATTTCTTGGTACCCTCCTTTAGATAGTAGCATAAAGATGAGCCACATACCTTTGGTAATTCATTCTAAAACATTTGGACTGAATTTGGTTGCCAATGGCATTAATGCTTGCACACCTTCCATATCATATACTAACAGCTATATGCAGTACCAATATGAGATATTTTTCTCAAGAACATTCAAAATCGTGAAAGTTATTTATGTGGAAGAATTTGAAATGTACATTTTTATTTATTAAAACTTGTGGCAAACTTACTTGGTTTTCTCACGTCAATATAGTGAATTACCACTATCTTTCTTTTGTTTATAAATTATATCAGGAAGTAGTTAAAATTAATCACAAATGTTGGTTATTATACAAATGTAATTTTCCATTATTTGAATAAAGAGATCAAGAGACTATTTTCAGTGTAACATCTTTCCATTTATTGAGTGCAGCAAAGAAAAGTATTTCTTTGTAACAGCTGAGTTTGATTGTGATGAGGTTAAAATATAGTTTTTTGGTGAAACTTTTTTTAAAATAAATGGTTATGGGTGCAGTGGTTTGGGTGGCTTGGTGAGGTGGTCCAGCCTAAAGCTTCCAGTGAAGATAATCATAGCATGTGATTAACATTGAAATTAGTCTACTTTGAATAAAGTGCATTACTTCTATAACTGGGCCTCATCTAATCACTGGAAAGTGTTAAAAGATGCAAACCTGAGAATCTTCAGAGAAGATGGAATTTTCAAAATGCCAAAAAGAAACACTGAAGAAGTTTGCAGCATACTGTGCTCAAAATGTGGAATTGAGATAACAACTCTTGCCTGAGTTTCCAGCCTGTGGTTTGGACTACAAATTTTGCTCTTGCTAGATCAAGTCCCATGATCACATGAGTTCTTCCTTAAAATAAAAATAATTCAGTGCTCCTCTCCCCTTCCCCCATCCTCCCTCCTCTCCTTTTTAAATTATTTAGGCTTGTGTTGCAGGCCTCTCACTTGGAAATATATCAAATATCCTTCACAAAGAGCTCTAGATCATCCTTAAAATTATCCACTGTCAATGTAAGTTGTTGACATTGACAATTTTAGATATGGATACTCACCTACTGAAATGTTTCATAATCATCAAATTTACTTCTACTAATGAAAGTAGTATTATAAATGTTTTTCATATAGGCCTTTTCTTTCATCAATTAAATACTAAAGGAAAGATTTTCTGATGTCTTTCAATGGCATTTTCTTTTATATGTTGTTAGAATTGTTTATAAAGTTCATTTCACTAAAACTTGAGAAAGAAGCAAGACAGTATAGTAAATGCGTAACTGTAATATTATGAAATAAAATCAGGTCTTTTCTTTTAAATGAAAGATAATATGAGGATAATTCTCCCAAATACCTAACCCTTCTACTAACTGGAAAATAACCACACTTGTCCTTTCTCTTATCATGATAATGCTCTCTCTGTAGAACCTAATACTTCATGAATGATGATACTTGTCATTCTTTATGAATTTTTCTAAGCGACTCACAGATGCCATGAAAACAGCACTAACACTATTTATACAGTAGGTTTGATCAGGTGGTATATAGTTTTAAAAATGTTGTAGACTTTGCTCTTCTCCAACTTGGCCAGTTATGTTAGAAACTCGAGTCTTTCTGAACCTCGGATATTGTCATCACTTAAAAAGAAATTCTATGTGTCTTATCTGTGTTGTGAGAGTTAGTAGTAATTCAAAACAGAAAGTCTTCAATTTTAGACAGCAATAAGGTTAGAAACTGATCAAAAAGAAAGTTTTTCCTTATAAATTGTATTACTTGAAGCATTCTTGGGGTAGTAGATTTTTACCTTTCTGTTTGAAGTATTTTGCATGAGACACTAAAGGTTTAAAATAAAATAAAAAGATAAGATATTTTGAAAATTTTAATAGCTCACAAGACTGTGAACTATCAATATCAATTGCATGATATACCTACTCACTAAATTAAGAGCTTATGAAAAATTGAGAAATAGAATATAGGAAACTTGTCTACGGCCATACCACCCTGAATGCACCCGATCTCATCTGATCTCAGAAGCTAAGCAGGGTCTGGCTTGGTTAATACTTGGATGGGAGAATATAGGAAACTTGATTTTTTTGTTTCTTCCCATGAAACTTTAAGATTATATCAATTGTATTGCAAGAACTACTGCCCTTTAATCCTCAAATAATACAGCAAAGTGATTTAATTACTACAGCTCACTGTATTTCAAAGGAAACACTTTATTGGTTAATAGTAAGGAATTTGTGCTTTGTTAAAATTTTGAGAGGGGAGGTGTAAGTAGTCAAAGTACAGACTATGCATCTTGGCCAAGTAGTTTAGAGCAATATACTGTTATTTGGCTCAGTGCACATAGTTCATCATTATTATATCCACTAAATCCAACTATCTTTTTAAAGCATTTCATGCTCTAGTATCAAAAGAACTTTATACATACCGTGCACTCTTTTCATTTATGACCAATGACAATAGCTGGGGGTGGGGTGTTAAAAAGCCTTTTACAGGGGTATAAAAAATTGCTTTACATAACTTTTTTTAATTTAAGGAAAGAGTGAATCTTCTTGAAAATTTTTGATCTTTGTCCTCAGTGTTTCACTAAATTGTTTCATCTTTAAAAGTAGTCATGATATTGAAATACTGTGAGCCTCAAAATATTTACTAACAAAATTAATAATCTCTGGTTTTTATGTACCACATTTTAAAACTATTTTAAGAATACTTTTCATTATCTAGAAAGATTTCATTCTTAATTGTAATACTGGAATAAATATGGTACTTTATTGTGATTCATGGTATCTTTTATAATTTGTTATTTGTAAAGCCACTCTACCTTGATAGCATATCTATTAAGGCTAAGTTCATCTATATTTTTATTTGAAATGAAGGTACTTAATAATTTTGTGTCCAGATACATGTTATCTCCTAACTCTC
Source organism: Heterocephalus glaber (assembly GCF_000247695.1). Next base: position 14,142,723 of record NW_004624792.1, read on the forward strand.
ATTTAGTAAAAACTTGTTTTATATGTCATGTGCTGATTGAATTTAAAGACAAGATCTAATATCATTACCTAGTTCTAAACCTTTAACAGAAAATTGAACATAATGAATCTTTTGATAAAATGTATTTTAAAATTTAAATCTTCTTGATAGATTTTTTTCCATAGGTCATTTGGGAATACATGAAAACCAAAAATATTATGTATTAAAGCATAGAATAAAACACTAAAATATAAAATATCATACAGACATCATCAATATTTATTTTGTTATTGATGAATGCATGCTTCAAGATTGTACTGTAAGGGATAGAATGAATCCTTTGAAGAAATGATATATATTCTTTCATTTCCCACAGAAAAATGGAAAACTTTCAAGGATGAGTTAGTGTGTTCTAGGGACTAGGAGCCTGCCTGCTTCCTTGTGTGTAATCTCTTACACAAATGGGTTGAATTACTGAATTTTATTTGCAATCAAAAATCCATGTTTCTCAGGTAAATAAATTTAGTTGTTAGGGGTAAACAAGCAAACAAACAAACAAAACACATATAATCCTTTGTAAAAGTTAACAGATAAGTACTTAGTCAAATCTTCATCATAAGTCACTCTTCAGAACTTTAATATATGTCCTGACCCTTAAGAGTGACAACTTGCTTTTTTTCCCCATGTTATCATCTATGAAAATATTAGGCATTCAGAAAACATTTAATTTTTCCCCTATTCTCTATTTTTGTTCTAGGGTCTTATTTCATACTATGTTTATTGTTGTAAATACATTTTCTCTAATGCCTTCTGACAGCTTGAATTAGCACAATGACCTACACAGTTTAAGACTGGCAGGCAGGACTGCACCGGTAGTTTAGCACAGCGCCCTCCTCTGGGCTGGCCAAGAGCATCAGCTGGCCTTGGTCCCCTTTCTGACATTTCTGCACTTAAAATTTCTCCCTTTTTTTCCTAGAGAAAAAGAAGCTATTAGAAAAGAAGAGGAAATGTGATTGCACTTCTTCCACGAAAGTAAAATAAAATAATGATAAGTTTACCAGACTAAGATCAAGTCCCTTGTTTGGGTTTTGATTTTCTTTATCATTCTGTTCATTCTGTGACATTAAAAAGAATGGTGCTTTTTATATTTGTAATTGTGTATTTCAGTGGGTCAGCACTGATACTGATGAGTGCCACTCTGAACATGACTTTGATGCTGAATTTTAATTTCTCATTTTTTGTTACTTTTAACCAGACTTTGAGCAAAATATTCCACTAAAAGAAGATTTAAGAATCCTAAAGTTAAAAAAATAAAACTTTTTATTGTCATCTTTGGTAGTATCAGTAACATGCTTCATTAAGGTTAAAGAGTCTGAATTATTTTAGTGACAATGTTAAGTCTGGTTTGTTTGTGGTGTACACAAAAGAGACCTTCAACATTTGGCAGCTTTAGGAGGCTGAGAAAATTTTATAATGGCTGAGAAAACAACAACAAAAATGAAGTAGTTAGAAAACTACTGACAAAGCATTGTTGGCAGAGAGCTTCTTATATTAATGTAAATATCTATTAGAGCAACTTTCTTAATTGCTGGTCTCATGAGATGTCATAATCCAAATAACAAAGATTGGCCAACTGTCCTCATCTGGGCATACTCTATACTATGCCAACTAATATTTGAAATCTTGTTATCTCTGCTGAAATCAAATTTATATGTGTGTCTGTATGTTTATGTTGAAGTGGGATATTTCTATTTACACTTCAGTAGGCTATTTCAAACATACTGCACAATAGAGTTGTACTGAAGGACACTAACTTACCATGTTAGTAACAAAAATAAACATCAATTAAGTAATTGTAATGGATTGTGTAATATATCAGCTTATTTTAATCTTCAAGAGCACTTTTAATGAATTAGGTGAAATATCAGAACCATTTCATGGTAATAATGCTATCTCATAGAAATAAAGCACAGTAATTCAAATAATTCTAAAAATCTTTGCAAATTGTTTGTAGATATACAGTATTTGTTTACAATAAAACCTCTGGCCACTGGTTAAATTCATTTTATCATACTTTTATACATGAAAAGAACTGCATTTAAGTAGTTCATCTGGTTTAACTTCACTAGTACTAACTTTGGGGCACTTCACAGAGATTTTTCATTATCAGTAGTCTGCTTGTGTTCTGAATGTGCTGAGTCACCTTGGTCACAGAGGATATTCACAAAAAGCACAATTTGCCAGCAGCATGTGGATTGATGGATGGCATTGGCAGCACACCTACTGGAACCTGCTGAGGGTATAATGGGAGGGGAAAAGACCATGATTATTTACCCTAACTTTCTGGTAAACTTATGTAATTGCAGCTCTTATTTTTCTTTTGGTACATTTTGCTTTAAAATAATCTTTCTTTTCTTTTTTTTGTATTCAATTTCAGTTCTTTGCTCAAAAACAATTTGTATCATAGTATTTAAAAGCTATATAAAATTCATAGTCAGCAATATACTCGTTATTCATTTTTGTTCATGAGTTTCCAATCATTTATTGTTATCCAGATACATTTTAAGAAATACAGGGTAGTATTTGACTTTCCTTTATCATTATAAATTGGGAATTAAAATAAAAACTTCCTTATGTCATTTCACATATATCTATTGTCCTGATGGGAATTTGGATTTTCAGATATAACTATACTCATTAAGAGGCATATACATTTGTATTTTCTCTGCTGAAATTTCCTTCTTTTATTTAGGAATTTATAAATTGGGCAACCTGTAACATTGACCAATTCAGGTAAAATATTTTCCATGAAAATAATAAACCAAAACATATTATATATGCTCATAGTGTTTTTGAGATTTGGACAATTTAGAAAACAATTAAGTAAATATGTGAAATTCTTTTATGACCTGATTCACAGTTATGTTCATCAATGGTATCTACATGCTATTTATACAACGTGCTGTTTTTACATAAAATTTAAAAGTGTATAGATAGACTCATTTTCCTTTCAAAATATGCAGGCACAATAATTTTCCATCAATATACACCAATAGATTAATATGCATAAGTAAACATTTAAAATTTTGATTTTTAAATTTTATTGCAATTTAATTTTTAATTTAATTTTCTGAGATAATTTTAAGAGTGAACATATAAGATTGTGGCAGCTAGGAAATCATGGGGCATTAGAGTTTGAAGTTTATTTTATTTTTATTTGACAACAACAAAATTATTTTTAATTAATGATTTTGAAAGCCAATACTATGAGCACAAATACAACTGAGCATCTGTAAACTGACAGATGGGGCTGAAGAGGAAGCAAACCTGCCAAACATTTGCAAAGAAAACAATGACAGAATCAATTCTATGATTTTAGCACACAAGTGGAGGATAAGCTCTGTGATATTTATTATGCAATATCTGATACAGATAGAAAATGACATTGACAACATAAATATTCAGGTGTGTTTTTTTTGTTTTGTCTATTGTCATCTTCACTGTAGGAATAAGTAAATGGTCTTAGGAATTATAGTGAAGATAACATGATCTTCAAATGTGTAAACTATTTTCACAATTGCATGTGGAAAACCAAAGAGATTCTGGTTTGTACGTGAGAACATGAATCTGAAAGGGACTGTGAGAAGAAAGATTTGGGTTTTTTGGAGAATTTTAGTTTGTCCATTTTGTCTTTCATACTTTAAAACTGGTTTATTCATGTCAGTAGGTAGGTTAAAAGGGAATTAATATAACAAAGGAGCACTTTACACAAGAAAGAGAATAACAGATTCCTTTGGTAGATAGACTTCTATCATTTGTACAAAAACTGGAAAAATAAAAAAAAATTAGTCTGATCAGATAGCAATCTGATAAGATGTTGCCATGGTAATACCATGGTAATGAGAGTGTATTAGAAACAAACATGCATGATGGATTCTCTGGAATCCAAAAATGAAAAAAGCATTGAAGAAAGTGTATCTATATATATATACAATGTTTTCATATATACAGATATAATATAAATATGTACAAAATCAAACTAATTTAGGAAGTAGTTTTGCTTATGAAACAAAGTATATATTTGTATAAGAAAAATTCAGGGAATTATCTAGTTTCTATAATGTTGAGCTCTGGTCCTAGAAAAGGAAATTGAGAAATAAATTAAGCAATCATTTCGATCTGGAAAAACAACAACAAAAAATTCAGATAAAGGTCCAACAAAATGACCAACCTTAACAAGGAAGATAATATGGACATGAAGATGTAAGATAACAATATTTTCTGACTCCTCTTCACATAGTCACAATTTATCACATGGCAATCATGGTATAAAGAGCACAGGTTCATAGTTAGGAAAAGGGTTATTTTCAAAGTGGTACTCATATTAATACAGACAGGCAACGAGAACAGAGTATGTGGCCCTTGGAGGAAAATCACAGTCAAGGGATAATGAACTGGAAAATGCAGAGGCAGAAACAGAAAAAGGATGAGTGACAATTTCATGATAGACAATTCTGTTCTATTTGTAACGGTGGATGACATTTCTTCCAAGAATGGATAAGGCTGTCTCAGTGTCCTGTAAATTATTTGTGAACATTGGAACCCTGTTATTTCTGCTTCAGTGATGTATATAGATGTGATTTCAAAGTTTCAGATGACATTTTGCTTTGAGTTCTGGTAAGATACAAGGTAGAAACATCAAGGCAGAAGGGGATGGTGGAGCACATCTCTTCACTTCATAGTGGCCTGGAAGGACAGCAGAGAGAAAGGATATCAGAGAAATATCTTCCAAAATTGCATCCTTAGTGACTGACTCCTCCAACTGAGCTTGACCTCTTAACAGTAAATTCAGCCATGGACATCTTAGAGTAATCCATCCATGAGTATAGTATCTCTCTGATTGAATCATCTCTTCAGTAGTCTTTTAATTCAGTCAGATTGAAAACTGAGATTAATTAGCACAGACCACATTCCAATTTTCATAATATAAAGTCTATACTGCAATATGCCATGTGGAACATAGATCAAAAGAATATTACCAAGGACTGCTGACCACATGTGGTTACCTCTAATTGCCAATTAGAACTGAAAGAGAAAGTTAAAAAGAAAGAGTTCAAATTATTTGAAAGAGACAGAAAATGTCCAACAGCTGGGCAATGATATTTCAATCTCTCTTTTTGTTTCTTCTCCTATCTGTGAAAGCTGAGCTGCTCTGGGAGGTGTGTACCATAAGCCATCAACAGGTCTTAACCCTATCTGATCCCTAACCTTATCTGAACCTACAAAAGAAATAACTGTATTTAATTTTGCATCCATAGGAAATCTCTAAAAGTTAAGATCTATTGTAACTGTTTTTTAAAAATGCACGTATATTGAAGGAATAATAAGTTTGATTTTGAGAAGTAACTATTGTTTATTTTTAGGAAAAAAAATCCTTATTTGCATTATTAAAATTCACCTTAAATAGTATCTATTTTAAACTTTCATAGAATGTGGAAATACTCCTAAGCCAAAACATGAGGAGTATATTTAGAGATTATATATTTGACAGTGGATTAATATCCAGGATACAGAAGGAACACCGAAAGTTCAATAACAAAACTACAGATTACTTGATTTTAAAATGGGCAATAGATGGAAATAGACATTTCTCAAAATAAGAGATAAATGGCCAAAGATATATAAAAAATGTTCAACAATCATCAGGGAAATGAACATCAAAACCACAATGAGATATAACCTCAGTCCAGTTATCAAAAAGACAGTGGACATGGGTGGGTCAGGGTCTTTCTTGGAAGATGTTGGGCACCCATACAGGTGATTGATAACTTAGAATATCAATCACTGCTATTCATCCTTAGGGGAAGCACACAGGTGTGGTAGTTTCTCTTCTTTTACAATGCTGGCCTTCAGTGACTGTATCTTGATTGTCCTCCATGTTGGTTCCTGGAAGGCTGGCCTTGTCTAATGGCCTAAAAGCTATCTAATTAACTTACCTTTCTACAATATTCCTCCCTCTGAAGAAGTAACCCTAATCCTTGGTCATTCTTTGTATGCTTTCTATGTGACTTGTTTCCCCCATTGGATCCCCATTTAATCAATATTACCTAAGCAACTCTACTTGTAATCTTACTAGATGGCTATAGTTTTATATCATCATAAAACACCTTTGAGAAGTTGGATGAGCCAGTAACACACTTTCCAGTCCTCCTTCGGTCTCTTTTAGACAGAAGCTTTCTTTCTCTCAGGAAATTTTTTGTACACTTAAAAAGAAGACTATAGACAAAAGAAAACCCTTTATTCATTGTCATTGGAAACACAATTACTCTGACCCTTAAGAAAGATAGTGGAAAGCTTCAATAAAAAATTAAAATATAAAAATACCATATGATCTAGCATCTCACTATTGGGTACATAGTCAAAGGAAATGAAATC
>NW_004624792.1:14153915-14186796 GCF_000247695.1 Heterocephalus glaber
TGGAGTTTTTCATGTCCTGGAAATCTATTTGCATCTGTTTTATGGATTCCATTTATTTCCTATGTTGGGATTCCTTCATGTTCCTGTGCTCCTCTCTAGATTTATTAATCACGTCTTACACTAGGGGCACAATTTCTCCTACCATCTGAGAAATTATTTCTGATTTCTTTTTTTCCAGGTCCCCTTTTTTTGCCAGTTCAGTGGGTCCAGGCGGTTGCGTATCAGAGTGTTCCACCTCATTTCCCTTTGGGGTTGCTGTAGTTGGTCTGGGAGTCTGGTTTTGAGACTTATTTATGTGTTTTCTCATTTTGACTGGTTGGGGGGCTGTTGGTGCCTGCACGGATTATGTCCTCTGAGCTAGGAGAGGTGGGACAAGGGCTGGGAGCAGTGGTAGGGATGGTGGCACAAAAGCCCTTTCCTGTGTGCTAGGAGCAGTGAGAGGGATGGTGACTGGGAAGCCCCTTCCTCTGGTCCAGGAGCAGTGGGATGGTGGCTCAGAAGCCCCTACCTCTGGTTCAGGAGTGGTGGGAGGGATGGTGACCCAGAAGCCCCTTCCTCTGGGCCAGGAGCAGCGGGACAGAAGGTGGCCCAAAAGCCCTTTCCTCTGGGCTGTGTTCAGCAAGAGGGATGGTAGCCCAGTAGCCCCTTCCTCTGAACCAGAAGCAGTGGGATGGCAGCTCAGAAGCCCCTACCTCTGGGCCTGGAGCAGCAGAACTCACTACTTTGGTCTGGTGGTCCAGTGTCCTCTGCATCTTTGTAGTGTGGAACCAGCTGACTGTACAGAGGCACGGAAGTTGGTGGGTCCAGTGGATTGTTCCTGGAGCATGGGCTGATTCGGCATCTTCCATGTGACTCGGGACCTTGGTAGGGCATGGGCAGACCTGCCTGTCTGGAGTAGGCTGATTCAGAATCTTCTGCATTACTCGGGACCTCCCTTCCTTGCTTATTGCACTGTTCAGAATAGTCAAGTAATGTGAACAAGCTAAGTGTTTATCAGTTAATGAATGGGTGAAAAAAATGTACATATACACTGTGGATGTAACTATTTCATCATTAAAAGAAGAATAAAATTGGGCCGGGGATTTAGCTCAGTGCTTCCACCACCTGCCTTACAAGCTCAAGGACCCGAGTTCTATCCCTGGTACAAAAAAAAAGAAAAAGAAAAAAAAGAATAAAGAATAAAATCCTATTATTTGCAATAACAAGAATGGAATTGAAGATCAGTATGTTAAGTGAAATACGCTAGGCACAGAAAAGGAAGTATCAACACAGGAGTAGTCCCACAAGTATGTAATTCCAGCACTCTGGGCATCTAAAGCAGGATAACCCCAAGTTCCAGTCAAGTTTTGGAAATTTAGTGACTTAAGAAGAACTTCTCTCAAAATTAAATTAAAGTAAATTAAGCTAAAGATGGATTTGGTATAGAGCTCTGTGCAAAGGACCTGGATTCAAATCTAAGTACCAGCCAAACAAGTAAATAAATAAATAAGAAATATCATACTACTGAACTCATGTGTGGAATCCAAAAATTTTGATCTTATAGAAGCAGAGCATAGAACATTATGGGTATTACATAGAAATCAAATAGGAATCAGAAGTTCTGCTGTGCCATTGAAGAGTAGGGTCACTATCAATAACAATAATGTGTTGTGTATTTCATAAAGATAGAAGATAAGATTTTGAAGGTTTTGACTGTAAATAAATGATCAGTGTTTGAGAAGATCAATGTGTTGAACCTGATATAAACATTTAAAAATATATACATGTATTGAAATATCACAATATTACATCAATAAATATTATTTTTATTTTTATCTATCAGATAAATTAGGTAAAATATTAAATAGATAATATTATTTATATCTACAAATGTTGAATGTACAATATAAATTCATAAGGATTACAACTAATGGCAATGTCATCTACCTGTGTTTCAAATGTTTCAGAGTGCTCAACATCTATATCTGTATTTATCCATTAGATGGTTCCCAATTTAAGAGTTTTTGACTTTACAATAGTGTAAAAGCAAAACATATTCAATAGAAACTGCACTTCAAATTTTAATTTTGATTTTTTTTCTAGAATGTTAGTTACTTTTCTCTCATTGCTGAGACAAAATACTCTACACTCAAAGTTAAAGGGGAAAGGATTTATTTAGCTCACAGTTTGTAGAGGTGTCAGTCCATAATCAGCTGACTCCAAGGGAGGGTGGCAAATGGCAGAGGGGTAACAGTTCACAGTGGCAGAAGACAACAGAAGCAACAAGAGACCATAACAGTGTCTTCCTGCCCCTTTTGTTTATTCCAACTACTTAGGGCAGGTAACACTCACACCCTTAATTCTAGTGCTCTTGGGCCTAGCCTTGCACCATGAATCACACACTCTAGATTCATCCACCTCCAAAATAGCCCCACATCATTCTCAGGAGGCTTTCAAGGGACATCTAAACACAAGCCATAACATGGAGAATTGCCTTGTGATGCTGACTGTGGCAGATAGCTACAGACCCACTCAGCCCAAGATCACAAACAGAGTAGATAACTGATATTCTACAGTGTACTTTGTGGTTATGCTGCAGTATTTAACAGGCTATATGTGTTAAGTGCATTTCTTATGATATTTGCAACTTAAGATGGATTTCTTTGGACATAAATTCATCATAAAACTAGGAACACTTCTTTTCTCCCAAGTAATCTTCAACACTATATCTTTCTTAGTTTGTTACTATATTTACTGTGGGAACAGATCTTAATTCTCAAGATCTAATACTATTGTTATAGAGAATCAAGGATTCTACTTAAACATTATTGCAGTTCAAGAGATAAATATATTTTTATTCAAGAGAGCATTAGTGATTTTTTTCTCTATATTTTCATTCTATTTGATATTTGAAAAAATTACTATGGGAAAAAAGTAAATATAATGTACATTTCTTAATTCTTTTAAAAGTTCCTTTATAGTCCCAGGCCATTTCATAAAATCTTTGGGACTTTAGAAGTAAATCATATATAAAATTTAATATTCACCTTGAAATTAAATTCCTGCCAGCAAACATTAGATTGCCATTTTGCCATGTTTACTATTTGAATAAGTAAAATATATTCAAATTATATTATTTTATTAAACCACAGAAGAACCCAGGAGGATAGATTTAAGTTTATTAATTTAGTGTGTTGTGATATGTATTTATCTATTCCTGTAATTTGTGTTTTTCTAGTATTTGGATAAGTAAAAGGAACCTATTATTGTGTTGTGGGTATTCAGTAATTAAAAACTGTTTTTTACAAAATTAGAACAAATCTTCTATTCTCTAGGCTCTGAATATCCTCAGTCACAAATAACAAAAAAACACTCAAGTTTCAAAGGCTGTCCTTTTCATTATTGCCAGAAACATTTATTAAAATGCATTTAACTGTACCTAGGAAAATGTTTCCCTGAGATACACAGATCCTGATCCAAATTATGTTTCTGCCAGATATTTAATTCAAATCTGTTATTTGTTCCAAACTCGAGCTTTTCCACTTTTGATTAAATAGTCAAGCAATTCATACTTTGCCAAGTTTTTAAAGTATTATATAAGGATTTTGACCATATTCCTTCTCTTTCTTTGCAAAATACATATTTTCTATTCATATCAAAGTCATGTCATCCTGTGATTATCTTAGGCTCACTAACTTATCATTTATTTTTAGACATACAGCTCAACTTGTTTGATATATGTGGATGCTATTGTCTTAATTACAGAAAGTTAAATTGTAGGCTAATACATATTTACAAATTCTAAAACATGTTATTTGAGAAAATTGATAATTTTTTTCAAATATCAGATGCTTTCTATTGTCTAAAGGTATTGATTTCCAACTCTGGAAAAAATAAGTAATAAAAAAGTTTATGAATAAGAAATAATAATTCCCTAGTGTTTCTTTTAGAGGATTGCTAATATTAGTAGAAAAATATACAGTGTCATCTTTGGGCTTTGGTTTTGTGCATGTCTATAATTTGAACTTATACCAAAGTGTCCATAAACATAATATTGGTAGAAAAATATACAGTGTCATCTTTGGCCTTTGGTTTTGTGCATGTCTGTAATTTGAATTTATACCACGGTGTCCATAAACATATTTCCCATTATGATTTATTGCTTTATTAGTGTTGGTTTAAATTTTAAGTATGCTTTTGTTTGTTATACCTTTTATAACTGTAAAACAAAAATGTTATTTTTGAGGAATTTTGTGCAGATATGCAGGTACATATTCTTAGTATTACTTGGCAAAAGCTAGAACTCAGAAGTTCATATGTCAGTAGGCAAAGGAGACTGTTTTCTCAAATGTGCTTGGATTCATACTTGAAAGTGGGGGTCCTCAAAATGTGGGCCACAGAGTGGCAGCAGTCCTTGGCCTGTTAGCAACTGGGCAGCACAGCAGGAGATGAACAACAGGCAAGTGAATGAATCTTTGTATTTACAGACACTCCCATCACTTCAATTACAAGCTAAGCTTTGCCTCCTGTAAGATTATAGGAGTGTAAATTTTACAGTGAATTGCACATTTTAGGGATATAGGTTGTGTGTGTCTTATGAGCCTGATGATCTGAGGTGGAGCTGAGATGGTGATGCTAGCACTGGGAAATGGCTGCACATGTAGAATTTATATTAACAGAAAACTTTTTAGAGAGATCATAATAAATCAGTTACTTGCAAACTCATATAAAACATTATTGAGTGGAAAATGAAAGTTAAGCTGCATCTGATGGTGGCTTTATAGTGGCAAAGGAGTTGACATACTTCAATTGTATAGTTGTATCTGGTGGAAGGGATTAAGTCAGACTCCAACACCTATTTTAGTGTGCTGATGACTCATGCATTATTTCATTTACCATTTCATTTACTCCTCTTTCTTACACTGCACTCTTATCTCAATCATAGTTTTGATAAGCCCACAAACTAACCCTAGCCAAAATGAATAAAAAACAAATGTCATTGGAGAGCTTCTTTGGAAAGGAGAAAAGAGCTAATGATGAGACACTAGATGACTTTAAGACTTTCAATCAAAAGAAAGTTACATTTAAAAGAAAATACCAAGGGTCATTCTTAATTATGGATTCATTGCAACAGGAGATTTGCAATCCCCAAGACTACTTTGTAAAATATGTGGTGAGTGAATATCTTAGTTACTTTTCTCATTTCAGGGACAAAATTCTGGAAATCCACAAGTTAAAGGAAGAAAGGTTTACTTCAGCTCATAATTTGTAGAGTTTTCAGTCCATAGTCAGCTGAATCCAAGGCACAGAAGCCATGGCTGAGGAGAAATAGTTCATGGCATGGCCAGCAGGAAGAAGCATGTACCAGTGAACCTTCCTTCTTTCTTTCTGTTTGTATTCCATCCAGGCTGTAAACCTATTTATTGATTGATGCCACCCAAACCAAGAGTGAGGCTTTCCTCTTCAGGAAATTCATTTAGCCGCATTCAGAGCAATACTAATAAAATTAGGGGACTAATCCAGACATTACACACCCTTAATCCAAATATCACACACCCTACATCCAGCCACCTCTGGAAAGGCCCACCTATGTGTACATGAGACTTTCAGAAGATACCTAGATATAAGCTGTAACATTTGTCCCCTGGCCCCAAATGACTCATGCTCATCACTTTATGCAAAAGGAATTTAGTATATCTCTAAGAATTGCCAAAATCCTAATGATTTCAGCATTCCTGAAAAGTCTATATCCAAAGTCTCATTTGAGATATAAGACAAACTTTTAGTGAGAATCCCTGTACACATGAAAAGTAAATTAAACACTTCAAATATACAATGGCACAAGATATACATTTCCATTCCAGATGGTGAAAATAGGGGGATAGAAAGGAATGAAATGAAAGAAAGACCAAAGTCCAGCAGGGAAAATATTAATTCCATATCCAGCACCTGGGGCAATCTGTGGCAAGAGGTGAACTCCAAATGGCTTGAGTGGCTCTGCTCTACAGTACTGCTTGTAGTTTTCATGGCTTCTCTCTTGAGCTGTCTTTGCTCACGCCTTGGAAAATTCCTCAGACAATCCATGTTCCTGGCTTCTCTAAAACTCTAGGATCTCCAATGTACTTTGAACTTCACACACTCCTCTCTCAGGTGCACACTGCCTGGCCTCCCAGGCCTTCTTCTGAAATCTGGGTGGAAGTCTTCCTGACCTCTCAATTCTTGCGTTCTGCATGTGCCTAAAACCATCATCATGTGGATGACCCCAAGGTCTGCTATGAGCTGGAGCAGTAGCCAGGCTTTCTTCTCTCTTGACTAGAGCAGTCAAGTGCCTGGATTGCTGAGCACTATGAAACCAATCCAGAGGAACAAATTCTCTAGGCTGCCATCATTCTGGAACATGGTGCCTTAGAGCTTTATTCTTAAAATGACTTTAATCTTTGTAACTTTGATGCTTCAAAGGGTGGAGTTCTGCTGGTTCTGGTCATGCCTTCAAATCATTGTCTGAACTTTCTATTGTCTACTTCCAAAGTACTTGGCTTTTTAATGCCAATTGTTTTAGCAACCAAGTTCCCCTCTGCTCTATGTTTGCAGTCCATAACTTTACTGGAACTTTCTTTCTAACCAAATTCAAAACTTTTAAATCAATCAAAGGCCCTTTGCTCTTGATTCTCAACATAAATCTAGCAAAAAGCCCCCAGCAGTAGCCATACCACCACCTCAACATTTGACTACCTTCGAATTTCCTTCACCAGATTAGTTAATCTGCTGTCCTTAATCTTGGTCTCATGTAGCGTCTCTGGACATGGACAAAATGTAGACAATTTTTTTTTGCCAAAGCATAGCACACATAGTCTCAAGTCCAACTGCCAATGAAGTCCTTCTTTCAAATTGAAACCTCTTGAGCCCAGTCTTCCATCTACATTTTTATCAGGATTCTAGTCTTTGAGCTCTGACCAGAATCTTCTGTCAAGCTTGGCTTACAGCATTCTAGTGTGACTTTTTCACCTGGAATCTGTAAACCTTTCTAAACTCTTCTTACAAACCAGTTCCAAAGGCTTCCGAACCACATTATGTAGTATCATATTTGTCTTGTACCAAAATATGTCTTAGTTACTTTTCTCATTGATGAGACAAAATATTTGATAACCAAAGCTAAGGCAAGAAAGGTTAATTTTGGTTCACAGTTTGTAGAGGTTTCAGTCCAAAGTCAGCTGGCTACAAGGTAGAGTGGCACACCAGAGTGGCATCACAGAGGGGTGTGGCAGAGAAGAAACAGTCCATCACAGGAGCAACAAAGCAGCAGGTCTGTCTTCTTTTTGTTACTTTATATTCCATCCAGGCTACATGCCTATTGATTGGTACCATCTATACCCAGGGTGGGGCTTCCCTCTTCAGTACATTCCTTCAGCCACACCCAGAGCTATGCTGATCCAATTAGAGGATTAATCCAAATATTACATGCCCTTAATTCCAGTAGCACACACCCTAGATTCTGCCACCTTTATAAAGTTCCTCTTACGAGTGTATGAGGGTTGGGGGACACAAGCGGTAACTTAGATACAAGCTGCAAAACTACTGAATAAAGCCATAAAATCTTCAGAACTACTTTACCACATGGAAATTATTCACCATGAATTTAAAGGAAAAAAATTGAAAGAAAAAAATCCACACAAACAATAGAAGCAATTATTGAAGATTACCACCTCATCAAATGTCTTCAATGAGAACACCACTCTTAGTGGCTAACCACATTGCTAAAGCTGGGAACCCCTTTATAATTTTTGAAGACTGGTCTTGCCTTATGCTAAGGACATTTGTGGTGAACTTCAAGAGAATCTGTAGTTTAAAGAATGGGACATGTTTCTTTTTCAGTTAGCACCATAAATAGAAGAATTGAAGAAATAGCAAAGGATGCTGAGGCACTATTGTTATATAGGATCAAAGAAAGAGTCACTGTGGTATGAAATCCAGACTCACAAGACTACTGATGTTGGAAACAAAGCAATAGTGCTTGTCTTTGTGCAATGTATTTAATCAAGAGGACGTTCATGAAGATATGTCCACTTTTTTTTTTTTTTTTGGTACTGGGGATCAAACTTGGGTCCTTGCGCTTGAGCAGCAGGCGGCAAAACCACTGAGCTAAATCCCCGGCCTCAATATGTCCACTTTCGTTGTGAACCAACCAGTTGCAGAACTATTCAAGTTTTTAATGCTATATATAGGGAAAATTGAATTGGTCATTTTTTTTTTGTCAGTATATGCATGGACGAAGTGACTGCCATAAGTGGACAGCTTTCAGATTTCACTACTGGGGTTAAAGACATCTTTTCTGGATGTGAGTCTATGCACTATGTCATCGATAGAGAAATAGTGGCTAGTTAAAAATGTTTTTCAGAATGTGCTTAAAATTATCAACTACATTAGAGAACATACCCTTCCTTAACTCATGTCTGTTCACACAATTCTGTGAGGAAACAGATGTGGGACACTCATGTCTTTTCTTGTACAGAAATGGGATGTTTTCTAAAGGCAGGCCACCGGCTAGCATTTTTGGAATACAAAAGCTGTTCCATAAGTTTCTTATTGGAAAACAGTCACAACAGTACAGAATGGGTCACAAGCCATGCTTATACTTGCGATATACTCATCCTGTTCAATGAACTGAATTAGGGGAGAATGACAATTGAGTTCAAAGCGGTAAGATAAAGTGGCTTCATTTAAAACCTAACTGAAATTATGGGGGTGACTAGCATGTAGTGGTGAGTTATGGTGGAAAGGAGGTATTGTATAATCTTATGATGAAATCACAGGTTTTAGTGAGGTCTATACCAGGAATGTGACCTTCACTAGTGTTTTTTGGCTTCATTTCTCCTCTAAGATAAAAAAAGAAGCCTATGGAATTTGGGAATGGATAAATGTCTCCCCCTCAGTGGGATAAGATTTTGGTATATTTGTACCAAGCAGTAAGTCTTTATCATGAAGAATTCTTAGGGCATGTTTCAAAATGATTACTGTCACCCTCCTTTGTGAAGAGGCATATATTTTTAAACAAGTTTTTTGCTATTAACATCATTCATTATTTTAGAAAATTTTGGCAAAGACAGAAACATATGAAATAGTGGCAGAAATTTAATCTTTCTGAAAATTCTTTTGAAGGTTCCAAATCATACTTTAATAAATAATCAATATGCTCTATGGTATGGGAGAAAGGAAGCACTGGTCATACTTTTGAAAGTTGCAATTTTTGACCATTTCTTCATGTAGTGGTTTTTGAAAACTATCATCAGTCACAAAAATTAGAGTGATTATTTTTTCACTAGACTGTTCTTTGAATTGGACAAGCCAAAATACATCCCCTGCATTACTTGCTATATTTTTGTCACTTTCATAGTACATTTGTTCAGCTAGAAGAAAATGATAGAATTGGTTTTCAGCAAATGCATGTCCATGCTACGGGTGATTTTAATGGTGTTGAAAGGATATCTAAATGAGAAGATTTCTCTCTCCACAAAATGTCAACATTTTAGTCATGCATTTGTTTATCCTTCCTTAATAAGCTTTCATCACAAAGGAATCATGGTATATTTCATCATTATAAAAATATTTTTTCTATACTTTTATTATAAAGATAAAAGTACAGTTTCTTCTATGTCCCAACTGAATCTAATTTGAAATGTTATGCTTTTTTGGACACAAAGCTTTGAACTTTGCTTTTGTTTCATGTTAATCTCTATGGCCCAATTGGTAACCATTCAGTTCAAAGGGTGCAGAAATTGTTGCTGTGACAGGATAAAGAAAAGGTAGACTACAAACAATCGATATCATAACAACATATATGAGAGCGCCGAATCTTTGTTATTTTTATATAAACACAAAACTAGCAGCCACTGTAAAATTATAGCACACTTATAAATTCTGATAGGGCAATATCAATAAAATATTACATTAATTTTACCATATCTAATAAATTGTGTGAAGCATAAATTCTAGCATAAATTACAACTCCATTTATTTCTTTAGTTTTGAAGTTCATAGTTTCTGTGTTGCCTGTATAAATCAAGAACATGGTCATTTCTTTTATAAGATCATTTGAACTGGAAAATTAACCTAGTTTCTATGTAGAACAGGAAAAAATTCTTGCTTACTAATTAAATTAAACAAAAATGTCTACCCATTTTTCTATTGTATTAGCACACTTTTGGAGTCACATTTCTGACCCTAAAAATAAGTTCATATCTTTTGGAACCAATGATATATTACTACAATTGGGACACAAACTGAAATAAAACAAAATAAGAAACAAAGGTGGAAATGGGAGTAGGACTTCTATAAAGTAGAACTTTATAAAAATGAAAGAAGTTTTATAAAAATAATTTTGAGAACAAAAACTCCCTAACATATTTCATTGGTTAAGGTTCTCTACAGGAACAGAATCTATAGAAAATCTTTATTGTATGTAGAAATGTATGTATATAATTATGCAAGGGGATTTACTAGGTAAGTTTACAGGATCACATGTGGGTGAGTCTGCATGTTAGAGATATAGAAGAGCAACCAGTAGTTGCTCATTTAAAGAAGCTGGAAGCTACAGAACAAGAGGACTCATGACACAGCACCACTCCAAATCCAGAGGCCTGCCTGGAAATGCCCTGGAGAGCTATTGGCATGAGTCTGCTTTGGGAGATTGAAGAAAATGTTGAGATTTATACAGGTGATGATAGAAAAGCACCTGTTCAAAGTAAATTGAGCTGTTCAAATGTACAACAGCTTTCTCCATAAAGGCCACCAGCCTATTAGACGGTGACACTCACAATCAGGTGGGTATTTTGCCTTCAGTTAGTGGGCTTATATGCCAATCCTCTGGAGAAGTACCCACAAACATACCCATGGTGTGCTTTACTTATTTGCTAGGTTTTTCTTAATCCAGGCAAGCTGACATATAATGATTAAGGATAACATATAGTTTAAAAAGTTATTAATACTGAAAAAATAAACTAATCTAGAATAACTAATACCAGAAATTAAAATCATGCATCAGAGATTCACTTGTCTGTAGTCGTATAAGCTGTAACAATATCTGACTGTACCTGAATTAAATACTTCCAGGGAACAGGGAAGCTAAATAATTCACTGTACTAGTTGCTTTTCTTTTGTTGCTGAGACAAAATATTCAACCCCCACAGTTAAAAGAGAAATGATTATTTAGTCCAGTTTGTAGAGGTTTTAGTTCATAATTGGCTGGCTCCAAGGAAGGGTGGCACATGGCAAATGTGCAACAGTTCATGGCAGCTGACAGGAAGTAACAAAGGCAACAGGAACCTTAACACCATATTTCTGCCCCTTTTATACTCTGTCTATGCTCCTGGGATTAAAGCAGTGTCACACCCATCAGTGGAGTGATTTAGTAAGCACAAACCCTTGATCTTAGCATCAAGAACTTTAGATTCAGCCACCTCTTAAAAAAACCCATAAGGCTGCATGAAGCTTTTGGGGTTTATTTACTGTTTCTCCTTTGGTCTCCCAAAGACTCATGTACATTCCTTTATGTGAAAGACTTTTAGTCCATCTCTAAGAGTTGCCAAATTCCTAAAAGTTTCAGCATTGCTGAAAAGCCCAACTCCAAAGTCTCCTCTGAGATTTAAGGCAAACTCTTAGCTATGATCCCCTGTACAAAGAAAAAGAAAGTTAAACACTTCCAACATACAATGGCATAAGATAAACATTTCTATTCCAAAAGGTACAAATAGGGAGGTACAAAAGAAGTGGATCAAAACATGTACAAAATCGAATATTGCAAACATTAAGTCTTGCAGTTCCTTGTGCAGCATCTGAGGCAATCTGTGGCAAGATATGAACTCCAAAGTATTGGATGGCTCTTCCTACTTCTGGTGGTGGTAGCTCCCATGGCTTCACTCTGGGGTCAGCTGTACTCCCTCCTTGCCGTTTTCCACAGATGATCCGTGTTCCTGGCTTCTTCTGGTGTCTCCATTGCCCCTTTGACTTCACATTCACAGCATAACACACTGTGATCTCAAAGGTACATTGTCTGGCCTCCCAGGCCTTCTTCTGAAATCTATGTGGAAGCCTTCCTGACCCCATGACTCTTGTATTCTGCATGGGCCTGAAACTAACATGTTTTGAATGACTCCAAGATCTTCCACCAGCTAGAGCACTAGCGAAGCTTTCTTCTCTCCTGGCTGGAGGGATCAAGTGCCTCTGAAGCTGAGGAACAAATTCCCCAGGCTGACTTCATTCTGGAACATGGTGCTCTGGGGCTGTCTTCTCAAAGCAAAATCTTTTACCTTTGCTACTCTGAGGCAGCAAAGGATGAAGTCCTGCTGGTTCTTGTGATGTCCTCAGGCCATTTTTTTCTGTTATCTTCTTCTGATATATGGCTTTTTCTTGCTAGTCTTTTCAGTGACAAATTCTCCTTCATTCCATCTTTGCAGGCCACAACTTTACTGGACCTTCCTTTATGATCAAACTCACAGCATTTTGAATCATTCTATTGGGCTTCTTGCTTTTGATTCTCAACATAAACCTGGCTAAAAGCCCCCAACAGTAGCCACACCACTGCCTCAACATTAGACTGCCTTGAAATTTCTTCTGACAGATTAATTATCCCACTGCCCTTAATCTCAGTCTCAAGCAGGCTCCAGACATTACCAAAATGCATACAAACTTTCTGACCAGGCATAATACACCTTGTCTGGAGTCCAGCAGTCAATGCTGTCCTTCCCAGCAGAAACCTCCCGAACCTGGTCTTTACTGCTGGATTTCTATCAGCCTTCTAGTCTTCTATGCTCTGACCAGAATCTCCCATCAAGTACAGCCTATAGCATTCCAGCTGTACTTTTTCAGGCAACATCTCGAACCTTTCCAATCTCTTTTAACAATCCAGTCCCAAAGGCTCCTGAACCACCTGGTCAGGTATAGTAACAGCAATGACACTGCTTCTCTGTTACCAAATTTCTGTGTTAGCTACTTTTTTCTCATTGCTGAGACAAAATACCCAACACCCAAATTTAAGAGGAAAGTTCTATTTAGCTCGCAGTTTGTAGAAGTTTCAGTCCACAATTAGCTGTCCCCAAGGTAGGGTGGCACATGGCAGAGGGGCAGCATTTCATGGCAGCTGACAGGAGGTAGCAAAAGTAACAAGGGACCTTAAGAGCATATTTCTGTCCCTTTTATACTCTATCTAGGTTCTTGGGATTAGGGCAGTGCCAAACAAATTAGTGGACTGATTTCGTAAGCACAGGCTCTTAATCTCAGCATCAAGCACTCTAGATTCAACCACCTCTTAAATAACCCCATAAGGCTGCATGAGGCTTTGGGAGGACATCTAGATATAAGCCATAGTACCCACTAATTTAATTTTGTAAAATCTTGCTACTGTTTTTGTGTTGAGATGTGTCTCATTGTAATCAACAGCTATTTCTTTTACTGTCTTCTCTATGTTGTTTCTCATGTCTTCCACATGACTTCTTGTTTCCCCTTTTCAGGTTTTAGGAACAATACCTAGATTTTCCCCTAGTTTCTTGAACCTACTGATGAGGCCAAACACAGACTCTACAATTTTTTTTTTTTTTTTTTTTTTTGGGGGACTGGGGATTGAACTCAGGACTTTGCGCTTTGGAGGTAGGCACCAGAACCACTGAGCTAAATCCCTGGCTACAACTTCTTATTCTTGTCTCATTAGTGATTAGGTTGTTTTGAAACTAACATTTTCCATTCATTCAGTTAACTGATTGAAATTACCTGCTTGCAAAGCAATCTAACTGTACATCAACCACCTGCAATATGTTTACTACTTTCCTTAAATATGGAGAACAAAACCTTTCCCCCAAGGCATTCTAATCTTCAGATCTCAGGCACTACCTGTTGCAATCCCCAAATGAAAACAATATTTTGTTGTTGTTGTAGGTCTTAGACAGCTATTGACAAAAATTAGGTTTTTTGCTTATCTCTACAGTGGTTATTCTACAAATGTGTAGCATTATCTATGCAATGCATGACTACAGAAACACTAATTCCCAGATGAAAGGACCTGTTTGTAAACCAGGCCCTGAACTCAGCTATGAGAATAAGAAATGTTTATAAAATGATACTCTAAGAATTTTATAATTTGAAACATAACATTTTAAAAGATTGTTTTATATTGTTATATACAGACTCTTACACAGTCATGAAACAGTTTGTCTTAGGTCATAAATGTAAAATGCTAAACATAGACAACTTCTTATATATGTTCGGAGAGTGACTGTTAAGTGATGAGTTAAATGGTACAAATGGGAAAATTTGGGAAGCCTGTGTGGTACACGAGGGGACCCAAATGAATATAGGAAGTGGACTTACTTTTTAGCCTTCCTGGTAATAGAAAACTTGGATTTTCTATCAATTTTTAGGAATTCAGACACCCAATTTACCTAATATGCACCCCCTTATCAATGTCAAATACAAAATTTGACCGTTAAATATACTTTAATCATTAAAGAACTTCAAAAATTTACTGGTAAATATTTATTGTTAAAAATATATTTAACATTGAATGACTTCATTTCATAATATAAATACTTACTAAAAATCTGTATACCTAGTGGAAAAATTATCATTAAGCGTTCATTATATAAGGAAACATTCCAATAATAATTTGAAACATTAATCTAAATTTTTGTCAGATGGAAATTTCTTCCTTGACATTTGATTCTAGGATTATTAAAATAATCATTGTTTTCAAAATACCTTTTCTTATTTTCTGCTTTTCATTTGGATTGTTATTTTTTGCTTGGAGACCTTTCTAATTTTTAATGAAGTGTTTAAGTCACCATTTCCTTTTCACAGTCCTCTTACTCATGCCTTTGTATATATCTTTATCTCCCCACTATCACAGTGAAAAAAATCTAATTTTCCCTAACCCACATCCAGCCAGGGAAGATAAAATTCCATGAGAGTGTTAGTCATTGCTTGTTTACCTCTAAATCCTGGCACTTAGCTCTGTTCTTGAATGACAGCAAACCTTAAGAATAGAATTGAGTGAATAAATCATCTTTGTTTAAAAGATAAAGAAAAATGAGAGGGGGAAAATGAGAGAATCTAAAGTCTGAATAGCATAAAATGACTCAAGAGATAGTAAGCATATGTTACATATTGAAAGTGATTAGCCACAGGCTCTAAGTGAGTTTTAAAGAGACCAAAAGAAGTGGACCAAAAGAGCTAGAAAAATAATCTGAAGAAGAAAGATAATATAGCTTGAGTAAAAAAAAAAAAAAAATCTGTTATTTTCAAACAAGGATCCCATTGCTGTAAATTTAGGGAGTTAACATGACACCTTGTGAGTCTGAATGAGGACCTGAGTGATAAAAAGAGAGAAAGCTGAGTTCAGAAATATGATCTATTTTTGTACTATTTTCTACCTAGTAAACCTATGACTGGAAAGAATGAAAGATGATTCATAGTCTCTGAGATTTGGAGGTTATCAGAATTCTTTTACATTTATTAAATAGAAGAAATATATGGGGATTGTGGTGGATTAACTAATGGTCAATTTGAAATGCTCAGCAGAACTGAATCAGCATGGCTCTGGCATGGAAGACATACCTGAGAATTGTTGCCAATGGCATAAAAAGGAGAACTGGAGTGGAAGATTGTATGCTGTTGATCTTCCTGGAAAAGCTTGCTGTGGTTGGTTTTCCTGATAAAGCTTGGTGATTCTAATCATCAGAGGGGCTTGGGTCTTCACTGTAGCCTAGGATGGCTGCTGTTCTCATCCAGGGAGCTATGCTCTTCTCTTCCTGGCTCCAGGGCAGATCCCTCAGCCTAGTGGCACAGATCCTTCACCCCACTGGCAGAGATTTTCTGGCTTCCACCATGGGCCTTTGGGCCATCCCAGTGCAGATCCTTGATACAGACTTGCATGAGACATTGGCTTGTCCTCTAGGCTTTTAGCTGGACTTGTGTGGGACATTGCCTGAGATCCAGGCCCTCAACTGGATTCTTCAAGTCTCTAGCCTGTGGACAGATCTCCCACACTCCTCTCCATTTGACTTTATGGGTGAATATTATAAAATAATCCTATAAATTATGTGTCCTGTATTAACTCTATTCCCTTTCACACCTTGACTACAATAGGAATGAAATAAAATATTTGATAACATTTATGATCAAGAAACATTGAGGTGTCCCAGTAATCCAGGGAGTCAGAGGAGCTCAGAGTCAAATATAAAAACATGAATCAAAATCACCCTGGTACCTTTGATATTTGAAATCATATAAATAGAAGACAAAAAATAATGGCACCATGTTTTAGTCCTCAGGGGCATTGTTTGCTATTTGTTAACAGGTATTGCTCAGGTGTAGAAAGACCCACAAGTGATTTCATTTAAGAAAATGATATATTTCCAGGCTTTCAATATGACACTTATCAGAGTGACCAAATAGTTAGAAAAGAGGATGGATGGAGCAAGAATTTTGTGAAAATTCAATTTACTCATACATGCTTAAAGGTAAAGAGAAATGTAATGTTTACAAGACAGTGTATAATTACCTGGAAATGGAATGTAGAATCTGTGAGGGACTTGTCCTCAGTGAGTATAACACTTTTTAATAACTGCTATTTTATCTTAGGTAATCTCCTGCAATACAATAAATATCTCCTAGAAGACATACTTCAGCAATTACAAGCATCATTCTTATATGTTGCAGTAATTCTTTCATTACTTCAGCAACGTTTTAGACAAACACTCCACTTGTGGTATTCTGTGAAATCTTTTATTGTGATATTCTCAGAATAGTAAGTTACAGGAATTTTAGGATACATTATTCTCCTGGCTTATCTATTGAAATATTCTACACTTGCGATTTCCATGAATTTACATGTAGCTCCATGATTTGCTAATGACTGGGTGTGGAATCTCTGATACACCAATTTAACATTCACTTCTCAAGTTTAAATTAGTTTCTGTATGCTAAAATCCTAAGAATCTGTATTTGGCTGTGGGCAAGAATTCTCAGCTTGGAGTTTGCACAGACCAATGATTTCTTCTTGATACATATTCATATACTGTAATTTAAAATGTGTATTTATTATTAAGAAATTAATTCAGCCTTAAAAACTATGCCAGTCTGATCCTAAGAAATGAGCCTTAAGGAGTATTTGTATTACAAATACAGATACTTACGTTAGTTAAGCTAATTTTAAGCCAAAGAAGCTAATTGACCACATGATAATTTTGTATTTTTTAAATTAAGCACTCAAAAGTCAACTATTCCACTTCATCACATTTTATTTTACAATATAGTTTTTTGATCAAACCTTCTAATGTGTTCTGCAATGACAAATTTCTGTTATGAATAATCAAAATATTTAACACTAAATATTTATCTTTCCATCACCTTTTAAATATTTATGTTATGTAACTGATTAAAGCTCTAAAATCTTTTAGAAGTAGTGTATATCTTGATCTTTATAAAAATAGAGATAGATTAAATCTGTTGAGAGAGTCAAAAATAGTTTAAGTGGTGTAAATTGAAAATGCATATACACATAAATATATTAAAGGACATAGTTACATGTTAATCTTTCTATATTTTTCTACAAAGAAAAGAATGTCACCAAGTTTTCATATATTTGTAGAAAGTTAGTTACAACAGAAACTCAGAACTGTTTCCTAAAAATTACCCCATGTGACCATTATCACTGCAGCTATCTTAGCCAAGATATCCTACTCCATAGGGTATAGCCACATGGTCATAGCACAAAACTAATTTAATAACAATAATTTCCAAAATACCCTATGCTGCTGTATTCTACTATAGATCTTTAATTAAGGGTCACCCTTATAATTACCTAAGATTGCTTCATCTCTTCCACTTACAAACTAGCACCTGGTACCCATTTGAAAGAATGTGGAATCTGTATTCCTGCTTTGCTTTCCAATTAGTAAATGTATATTAATTGCCATAGGTGACTATTAATGTATTCAGTATGAGAGATTAAAGGGTAATAATACATAATCCCAATAGACCTGCAGACCCTTAAAAAGTACAGTAGAGGAACCTCTAATAATAGTAGACATAAGTAAATAGGTAATAGGCAAATGTATACAGTAATAACATAAAAAACTTAAGCTTCTTTTAGAGAAGAAAGAGACCAAGGAAGTGTTTTCTAAAGTCAAAGAGTGTCTAGTGGTATATCACAAATTATTAATGAGCAAAATTAATCACACAGTCATGTTCTTATATGACTTAGATAACATTTTTAAAGTTCCTTCTGGAAAATTGTACATGTTAGTAGCATAATCTTATTTTAACTTTGAAAATTATACCACTATTGATACTTCTTTGTGAATTTTGCAGTGGTTTGTGTTACAAAATAATAAAATTAAACTTACATATGTAAATGAATTTCTTCGTTCAATTTTTTTCCTTTGACGTCCTTGTTAAGATATTTTCAAGCAATATTAGCATCACAGCTCAAATGACAAGAATTTATCAAAGCTGCAGTAGTTAAAAACACAGTAACTATTCTTTCATTCAACCATCCATCCATTTAATAATTAAGTCTATCATTTGCTAATTATGTATATATGCCAAATAAATAGCTTTAGCATATTACAATACATCATAATGTATTAACACTATATATTATGTCATATTGGCATCTGGGAATATACAGGTGAATATATTAAGTCTCAATCTCAAGGGAAAACTTTGATGTTTTGGGGGGGTTTGATTTTCATAGTACAGAAAAAAGAGAGAACATAGGCATTCATGACTCTGACATGGGAGGATACATATCACTATTAAAGTAACTACAAAGTGCTATATGAGAGATTTGAGAAGGAAATTGCAGACAGGACCTAAGGAAGGCATGAAAAATGAGTTCAAGTTTTAACTAAATTTTCAATTAAGGAAATACTCATGTTACTCATATATATTTAATCTACATAAAAAGTGTTTAATTGGAAATTTAGGTATATTTGGTTCAAATTCCCCATTCAGTAGTCTGTACACAAAGCTCTTCTTGCTATCTCTGAAAAATTCTTGGGTTTATATTTTCAGTGGCACTTCTGCATGGATCCATGTCCATGGATTGTTTATTGTATTTCACAGCATCAGCTCCTCTGGATTCTACCCCAAGCCAACTAAATATTAAAAGATTTTTTAAAAATTAATACTACATTTGAAACAACATCATGTGGTCTATAATTTTTTCTAAATCCATCAATATGAGGTTTATTTTGATGAGACTCCATTGTAGTATAATTCCATCTGAATACAAAGAAAGCCAGTAAATCTGAGGAAAATTTATTTATATATTTCAATAAATATTAATATTTTCCCCCATGAATCTGCATATATGCCTAACTAGGATCAGTGGGAAAAAGCCAGATATTGCACACAATTAATTGATGTAGAATATTTATTACAGGTCTCAAAGAACACAGATGGATTTTCAGAGACTATGGATAACTTGGCAGTGATAACATTAGATTTTCTTTTTCCAAGATGGGCATAATCAGTCAACTTAATTTGCATGTCAGAGGAAATCCTCATATAATACCAAATTCTGCAAGGCCATCACGTAAGGTTTATGTTCAATAAATCTGCTTTTTAAACAGAAAAGAGAATATAATGGGCAACTGCCCCCATGAAATGAGAAAAACAGAATATCCTATTCCACCTTTTTATTTTCTACATATAAATAAATACAAAAGTAAACCAAAATTAAATCAAATGTTGTTGGACTTATGTGCTTCACAATGCTCTATGATTTAAACTAGAGTAATCTCTTTTTTCATGATCTCATGTCCCTGGGTGCTTTTGGTGGCAAGAGGCATTTTAAGCTTTGAAATCACCTGGATTATCTGAATCCAGAATGAACATCTATGTGTCATTTATACTACATTAAATTTTGTTCTATATTTTGGCATACAATAAAGTTAATTTAATACTTTATATACACTCTTTTAATCTGTTGTTCTCCTTGTCCTTGCCATATATAATAAGATAATCTTGGGTATTTGTAACATGCTACAAGTTTTAAGCAATTTGGGAACTTGAAACAATCAATCTTTTTGTTTTCTTTTTACTCCCTATATTTAACACTTTGCTTAGAAAATTATTTATTACAGATTTTATGCACATTCTTCTGTAAATGATTTAAATTTTATGTACAGCATGCAATATGAGTTTTCTAACTGTTAATTTAATAATAGAATTGGTGAAAATCAAAATAACTGTTTCACATTAAAGTGATATTTTTGTCGTTGTTGATAAACTTAACTCGATAGAGTAGATTTTTCACCATTTCATTCAATCTAAACTACAAAGTAGGCAAAAATATCTTTGGTATAGTTAATTAAATTTTCAAATTAACAAATGAAGATTAATTCTCATTTCTTAATTCTTGGCATTCTTGGTGAACTACTTAGATTTACCTACAGTAAATATTGAGCCTACACTACCTGTCTGTACACATGTATAGTCATGCTCATTACAATGTTCATTGTAAAAATTACTGAATTATTCTGATAGGACTTTATTTTTGTCTTAATAACAAAACCATAATAAAAGTAAAAGAACCCTAAGAAGGTAGAGACTGGATTGCTGTATATGTTGATGGCTGTCATTAGTAAGTTCATTGCTTCCCTTCTCTTGTTTCAAGTGGAATGGAGAGTATGCTCTGGACCTGCCACACAGGGCATTGTCCATTAGTACTGAGCACACCACAGCCAGCAAGGCCGTGGTGAAAGCTGCTCACCACTGAGCTGATGGACTGGTGCTCTGATTTGTTCGGACAGGTTTTTGATTGGTGTATTCCTCTGAGGATGGCCAGCTGAAGGTGCTGTACAATAGAAAAGCCCTTCTAATTAGATGATATTTAACTTAGAAGGATGGCCTTTTAGGATGTATGGGTCTCATGAGAAATAAGACCCGTTTTGAAGATATATTACTGAGTACCTGGAGGAATTATTCTAACTTTTAATATATTTCAAAAAAGATTTAATGGCATGAAATATATTATGTGAAGTTTAAGCTACAATGATAGTTATGATAGCAATAACCAATTCCCTGGTAACCATTATTCCCCATACATACATGATTAATTTATACACTATTAATCAGTCAGCAGATTAATAGGTGACATTATTTTAGAATACTATGTGGTGCTCATCTCATTCATGTGTGAAGGTGTATAAAGAGTTAAAGAACAAACTGAAGTGAGATCTGGAAAATTGCCATCACGTTGCTTATACATTATTTTAAAATCACAAAATGGATTATTTTGTAAAACTAAATATGTGAGATTTACATAATGATTTGTAAGAATGTAACCAAAGAATTAATAAATTAGGAGATTAGAAAAAAATTCCCCAAAGTTCATAAATGTTTAATATATAGAAAATAATAGAGTAAGTGGGGAGGAACAATGAGGGGAATGGGCAAGCTTTAGAGAATGGAGGCAACTAAAATATTTTCAGCCAATTATATACGGAGCAAAGGTGGGGTAAAGATTCCAAATCAGGAAGTGCTAGGAAAATTTCAATTGATAAATCCCTTTAGTATGTTTGGGATACATAGTATACAGGGATAAAGAGGGAAATCAATCTAGAGGTGACAAGACTAATTTTATAGCACATGTTATGAGACTTGCAAAGTTTTCCTTTTGCTAGAAAGGTGATAACAATGGATAGGCTTTGTGCAGAAGAGTGATATATGTTTTAGAAAGATCTCTAAAATACAATGTGGAATATAGGAAGAGCAAAAGCAGGAAGCAGTCACAGGAGGATGTGCTTTTTTGGTGAGAAATGGTGGTAGTGGCCTAGAGTGGATGGGCAACAGAAATCTAAGATACTTTGCACTGTATTATTTTAAAGATAAAAAAATGAATTGACTTAGGGGGATTACAAAGAATTTCAAATCCTAAGTTATTAATCAAGTACTGACAGTTAATAAAATTGTGTCTGTGTTTATAAATGCATATATCTGTAAATATATAGAAATTCAGGATATACTATTAGCAATTAGTATTCATTTTTCAAAATAAAAATTTTACTTCTAGCTGTCATTCTAAAATAACTATTTATCTTGGTGTTGACACAGAGTATTTAAGGAAATATAATGGGAAAATTAATGAGACTAGAATATAGCAATTCACACAGAATGTGTACTACTTTCTTTTTTATTTATTCGTATATGTTAACAGCACATAATGATTACACTTATTGTGGGGAGTTGATAAATGTATACGACTACCCCACCCCTCCTTTCTGGCAGCTTCCAACTCCTCATGTGTGAAAGCTTGATTGTCATTATCATTTTTTTCTTCAATTTTTTTATTCCATCACACTTTTATCCACTCTCTCTCCTTTCCTCCATCTCTTGTTCCTCCATCCATTTGGAAAAGATCACCCTGCTTCCTATTTATCTATCTCCTATTCTTCTATTTCTCTCTCTCTCTCTCTCTCTCTCTCTCTCTCTCTCTCTCTCTCTCTCTCTCCCCCTCTCCACACACACAGTATTTCATATAAGAGAAACCATGTGATATTTAAGCTCATGTGTCTCCCATATTTCATTTAACATTATGTTCTTAAGTTTCATCCATTTGCTTATGAATGCCCCAAGTTTATCTTTATGGCAGAATAGTACTCTATTGTGTATAAATATCACATTTTCTGTATCTATTCACCTGTTGAGGGACATATATACCATTTCTAAAATATTATAAATCATGCTGAAATAAACAGGGGCATGCATGTATATATGTAATATAATGACTTTTAAATCTTTTGGAAAGATATCTATAAGGGGAATAGCTGGGTCAAATGGAATTTCTATTTTTAGTTTTTTGAAGAATCTCCACATGGGTTTCCAAAGTGGTTTTACTAGTTTACAATCCCACCAACAATGTAGGAGTGTTCCTTTCCCCCCCATATCTTTGCCAGAATTTTTTATTCTTTGAGTTCTTGATGATGGTTATTATTTCTGGAGTAAGATGGTATCTCGATGTAGTTTTAATTTGCATTCCTCTAATGGCCAGAAATGCTGATCCTTTTTTTCAGGTATTTCATGGAAATTTTTTTTACTTCTTTTGAGAAGTGTGTACTCATTTTGGTTGTCCATTTTTCATTGCATCTTCTTTTGGGGAGAGAAGGTATAATTTTTTGAATTCTTTGTATATTCTAGATGATAGTTCTCTATCAGAGGAATAGCTTATGAAAGTTTTCTCTCATTCTGTAGGTTATCTCTTCACTCTGTTAGTTCTTTCCTTTGCTATGCAAAAGGCTCTTTTGATTTGATATGATCCCATTTGTTGCTTCTTTGTATTATTTATAGTGCCATTGATTTTCTGTTTAGAAAGACTGTGCCTATGTCCATGTATTCAAGGCTTTTACTATTTCATCTATTAAGTGTTTAAGTGTTTTTGTTTTTAATACTTAGATTTTTGATCCATTTTTATTTTAATTTAGTATATGGTAAGATGTATGGTTCTAGACTCAGCCTTCGTTGTGTGAATATCCAACTTTAAGTGCAATAATCTTTTAAAATTTTGAAATTAACAATTTTAGCATCTTATTCAATAAATATATGATATACACTAAAACACTGATTGTCCTTTCTAAAAAAGAGTCAGATTGTGCCAGGGATTTAGCTCAGTGGCATCATGTCTGCCTTGCAAGTGCAAGGTCCTAAGTTTGATCCCTGGTACCTCAAAAAAAAAAAAGAAAAAAAAGAATCATGTCACTGAATTATTGACTCTAGTGTGCCTCTGAAAGGCTCTTCAAATCTTTCTGTATATGTATGTATATATATATATATATGTATATATATGTATTTAAAATTTCATATAAACACATGTATAATAGCACCATCTTTGTCAAACTGTTACAGTCCTGTTAAAAAAGAGGAGAAAAGGAAATAAATTTGCTTTCAAAACAAGTGGAACTCATATGGGATTTTAGCCAGAGAGAGGGTACTCATTTCTTTTGACTTTATTTATTTATCAACATATGCATGGAAGCTTTTTCAGCTATTCTGTAATGGCCCAATAGTTTCCTGTTGGCACAGTGTCACATCGTATTCTGTAAAGTTGTCTTTGTAATAGAGTTAAAAATGTTGAGATGATGTTTATCCTCAAGAAAAGCTACCAAAATTTATTAAATACATTGCAACACTACATTTTTCACCAGTCTCATTTCTTCATATGAAATCCAGAAGGAATAAGATTAAATCTTTACTTTAAATACTTTTCTTAATTATGCTTTATTCAGTTAATTTATCAATGGAATAGATGATTATAGCTCTAAAACTATTACTTTGATATTGCTTTTTAAATTTTTGCCAATAAAATTGTGAATTAGCAAAGTATACACAGGGAAAGAGCTCAGAATCTGAAGAAATTAAATGACATTTTTGACCTTGGAAATTATTTCTATGTCAGGGAATAGGTGTTGCAAATTTCCACTCTTTATGCCTACTACTATTTTCTTTTTTACTTTTCATTTTTCAGATAATTCTACTTATCCTGCTGTCCTAGAGAAGGAGCAGGTAGCAGCTGTGAATACATTTCAAGGAATTTCAAGTTGAATGGTCATGTCAAAAGGACCAAAAGAATTTAATAAACATTGACTCATTCCCTGTTTACTTGGCAAAAATAGCAACTGTCCTCCAAAAATTCTTTGAAAATATATTTTTCTCACATTTCACAATGAAGATGACAGAAGTAAGCTTTTCATTTCTTTAACGTGAGAAGTATTTCTCTATGATTAAACACATCATTTCCTTTCTTACATGTTGTTTTTAAAATAAAATGGAAATTTTCTGCTAGCATCTCAAATGCAAACTCTGCATATGATAGCTTGGCCCTATCAGCTCCCACATGCCACCTAAATAACCGAAGTAAAACATGTGAAAGTTATTTGTAGATTTTAGAGAAGTAAAGAAATGTAAGTACGTAAAATGTCCATTTTAAAGTCCTTGAACCTAACTAGTGAAACAAGTGGTTTAAATAAAAAGGAAACAGAATAAGCCATGAGATTGGTAGAACAAAAATGAAATAAATATAAAAGTTGTATAGAGCAAAAATATCTAAAGATAAACCCACTTAAGTTAGATAAAAGTTGAATTACTGTTGATGAAAATGAATGAAGACAGTTAGTTTGGTCTTTTGACCCTCAATCTCTATTTTACACAGGAATTATATTTGTTATGGAGGATAATGTAAAGCTGAAAAACACAAAAACATGACATTATGAGTAATATCACATGTTTAGACATATCAGGGAAGACCTAGAGTAAAGATGTTTTATTGAGAGTCTCTAGTTACATTAACTGGAATCATGTAGTGTTAGTCAGTGTTTAGCAGATTGTAGTTAGCATGGATATGACAGCCACAGTTTTGAGAGTCAAGGAGAAAAGCTTAGGTCCTCATGGGAGTGGTCTGGACCACATACATGAGTGTGCTGCCAGAGGATAGTAACTACTACCTGTGGACTGTGTTCAGAAGAGCATACAAAGCTACAACCTGAAATATCATTCTAATAACCAATACATAAAGGACTACCCAGTGAATTACCTCTCTCCTGATATCAAAGTAAAATACACATGTATAGAACTCCTGACATGTGGTACAGATGGAAAGGTTTCATTCAGCTCAGGGATTGATTCACAGGTGCTTTGGTAAAGCTACTGAAGCCCAGGGTCTGGTTCTCTTAATGTAACCATCTTATTTGTATGTGAATTCTGGAATCAGATTGTGATCTATAGTTCTAATTCTGCTGCCAAAACATGCCAGGTAGCTGAGATTTAACAAGTTCTGTAGATTTTCCATGTCTAATTTCTCTTTAGTAAAACTGGGTCACTTTTGGATTTTATATTACTGTTAGAGCAAACTAGAAAAATTGGGAAGGGTAGTGTTATGGCTTGTATCTTGATGTCCCTCCAAATTCTCATACAATCATAGGTGGGGCTTTTCAGAGGTGGTAGGATCTAGAGTGTGTGATGATGGGAATAACGCTCCCTCACCCTGAGTGCTGTGGGTACCTGGATGGAATATAAGGGACAGAAAGATAGCTGCTTCCATTGCTGTTGCTGCTGCTTGTCTGCTGCTGCCTCCTCCCTGCTCTGAGATGGCCCTGTGCCATGCCACACTGCCTTGGAGCCAGACAATTATAAACTAAAACCTCTACAAAGTGTGAGACAAAATAAACTTTTTCTCTTTTAACTTTAGGTGTTAGATATTCTGTCTCCACAATGAGAAAAGTACATAATACAGGTATAGAAACTGAGAAGTAGAAATGCTAAGGAGATTGAAAGAAAATACACAAGAAATGCTTAGATTCAGAGGTGTGCCTCACCTTACATTGATCTATAATTTGGTGCCTGAGTCTTACAAACTAGAGAATGATATCCATGGAAGGCCATTACTCTTCAAAGGTCACATGCCTGATGCAAGATAAATATAAATTCAAATAGAATGAAATATGATAATTAAGACTGTAACTTAGCAAGCTAAAATGTATAGCTTTTTATTCAGATAACAGTAAAGAAGGGGAACAGTCTGTGTTGACAAATAACATTTGAAATAAACATAAACAGATTCTGATCCAGTACACTCAACAGGGTCAACAGGGTGTGTCACACTCCAACACTGAGCAGGCTCTCCTGACACTAATGTCCTCTAAATTAATGGGAAGACCATGATATGAGAGGCAAAAGGAGCGATTTCAGTTACTGGATAAATCTGTAAAGCACTAATAATAGTCAAAAGTTTATATGAGTCTTGGAGAATCAAAAGGGAATGGAAAAAAAGCTAACATTTAGCAAACACAACTATCACCCCTAGGACTGAGTGAGGAAAAGGGAGCCTGCTATTCTCCAAACCTCCCCATCACTGTTCCACTGAACCCAAGGCTGTGACCATGTAACTGATGCACAGCATCGAGCAGGGCTGCATTTGATTGCTGAGTTGCTACTTCCACATTTCCCACACCATTACTAGCTACTCTTATGGGTACCAGCAGAAATAGAGAAAAAATATTTCATTTTCTTTCTCTCTTCTAATTTCTTATTCAAGCTTTGCATAAGAAATGTATTTGTGAAGGTGGCTTTAAAGAATGACTGTGAAATGGAGAAATGGATGTTTCTCTTCAGTGTTTGTAAGAATCAGCAACAATGGGGTTATTCTGACTATGAGGTTCTGGGGAGTCAAAGGAAACCCCAAAGGGAGGATTGATTACTTTGTTTATGAAACTCAAACCTGAATCCTGATCTGTTTCAGAGAAGGCTAATTTTGCCTACTGACACAAGGGCATTGCTATTTAGCACAGACTCTCTGAGTACTGTTGGGTAGAGCTAGCACCCTGGGAAATAGACTGTCTGAAAAAGAGAAGAGTACATAGTGAGAAATAAATTGAGTAGAGCCAAACAACTGTAAGTAAATACCTTGTTTATATTTTAACTTTATATATTCTATAGGAAAATAATCTATATAATATATTTGGAAACACATACACATGGTCTTAGTTACACTCTCCTGGCTGGGAGAAAATACATGTTATTCACAGGTCAGAGGAAGAGACGTTTGTTTTAGCTCAATTTGTAGAGGCTTCAGTCCATAACTGGCTGGCTCAGAAACATGGCAGAGAAAGAGCTCACGGAAGAAAGTCAGGAAGTAGCAGGCTTCCCTTTGTTTTTCCTTTTAATTTCAATGAGACTACAAGCCTATTTTTTGGTGTTATTCACACCCAAGGTGAATTTTCCCTCTTCTTTTAATCTGTCATCCACACCCAGAACTATGCTAAGCCAAATCAATGGACTAATTCATGCTACACATTCATGATCCAGTATCGCAAACCTCTGATCCAGGCACTCACCAAAGTGCTATCAATAAATGCATGAGACTTTCTAGATATAAACCGTAATATATATTCAGTTTTGTTATCTTTACTGCTTGAACCAAAATCTATATTGGGATGAATATTGTCCCGTGTCAATAAGTAACTTGCAATGATATTTGGGTTGTAAGGAAGCAAGTCCATGAGAACATGGTCAATAGAGAAGTATGTAAGAAGAAATCAGCCTAAAAATGATTAAATCCATAAATATGTCCAAGAGTGGGCTAGTATTTTCAGTGTCCCCAGAACAAGTGGAATCAGAATTAATTCACAAGCTCTTTCCAACTGGCTGGTAAAGAGGAAGATTAAGGGCAGAACAAAGGATGAAGAACTCCAAAAGTTATACAGGTGAGCAGAGATCACTGGTTGCTATTGAGGGACATGCAGAAACATTCTATATCTGCATACAAAGCAAAAAGATATCTCATACTCAGGTAATATCACATAGGGGAGGTACATTGATTTTAGCAAATTATTTTGAGTTTGAACAAAACCAATTGATGAAAGCATGCCAACAAAAACAACAACAACAGCACTCACAACTTTTCTCTCTCAGTATTTTGCAAAGGAAAGCAGAGGTCCTAATCCCTAGCAAATAAGTGGGAACTCTAGTAAGATCTGCTGGAAACACAAAGTTGAGCTGTCCACAAAGGGGGTGAGGTGTGTGATAACAGAACAAAGAGGCTCCCATCACTGAAACTGAGGTCAACAGCCACTGCTTAAGAATATGAGTGGACAAAAAGAGCTGAGAAGAAATTCTTTGCCATTCACATCTCAAGACTAGCAACATATATCAACATGGAGCACCCTTTTCCTGGAGAAGAGGCACAGTCACAAAGGAGAAAAAAAAAATCAAAGGGGAATCCAATGTCAAATCATGACAGATATTATCTTTCTTTAAATTGTTGATAATTCTTCATTATGGTTCTATGCATTACTTTTTAGGTTTAACATAGCATTAAAATATCACTTGACTACATTATTTATCTATTTTATTTGTATCTGATATCACTTGTCATAACCCAACTTATCAAGCAAAATCTTTAAAATGAAATTTATTAATATATTGATATATCTATTATACAATGTGGATAATTTTGATGAATATATCAGGTCCTCCAGAACAAATGAAATTTAATTCAATAATGGATCATTTGGAAATGGGAGAAATTATAAAAATGATACAGTCTTAGAATTAATTCAGTGGGGGTTTTAGCAGGCTCAAACTAGCAAAAGAACTAGAGAACCTGAAGATGAGTCACTAAAAATTATTCAAAATGAAACATAGCAAATCCACACACTGTGATAGGATGTGAAGCAATTTAATGTTCATGTCATTGGTGACCCAGAAAGAGGAGAAATAGATAATAGGGCAAAAATAATATTTGAACAGACTTTCTGGGCATGGTATCACATGCATGAAATCTCAGCACTCTTGGATGCTAACTCAGGAGGATCTCAGCATGGGGAACTCCAAGCAAAGAAAGAAAAGGGGGAGGAATGTAGCAAACTAATAAAGGGTAAAGGATGTAGCTCAGTGAATGGTTAAAGATTTTTAAAGATATAGGTATATCAGAGAAAAAATGCTGCAATTAGTGAGGATATGATGATATCAGTCTGGAAAATAAAAATGCATGTATGGGAGAATAAGATGAGACTTGCAAATAGCTTCCTATACAAAACCATGTGAACTTAATTAAAAGAGTAACTATTCAAAATACTAAAAAAATCCAAAACAAAAGGTGCTAAAGCCCCACTTTCCAGATCTACTGAAAAAAATCTTTTAAAAATTAAGATAAAGTGAAGAAAATTTTAACAACATATGAGAGAGGCAGTGTCATGAAAACTATACACAATTTTGAAGATTGAAATGAGGGTCTCACATCTATACTAGGCAACTGTTCTACCACTGAGCTAAATCCCCAGACCATAAAAGGAAAATTTAAGGAATCTCTTTCATAAGAGGAGAAATGCAGCCAGATGAAAATTTGAATCTGTCTAAAAAATGAAAAAAACATGAATATTAGATATGAGGGTAAACATTAATTACACAACCCTTTAAAATCAAAATGACATGATAAGAAATGGCATAACCATGTACTGTGAAGTATATAATGCAAATGAAATATGGGCTAGAGATAGCAATAGCACAATGAATGGAGAAATGAAACTAAAATAATGCACAGTACATGAAATAAAATTTGTATGTAGATTGCAATAATCTGAAGATGTATAGTTTGTACCTTCTAATAGCCTCAAAAGTAATACAGAATGGTACAATTAACAAAGTAAAAGTGAAAATTTAAAAGGCATTGTAAAAAGAAAAACTAGTCAGATATAAAATTAACACACAGCAATAGGATTTTATATACCAATAAATGAACTTACTGAAAAAAAAATCAAGAAAACAATCTTACTCAAAATAGCTACACAAAATGAAAATTTAGAAATACATTTAACCAAGGAAGTGAAAGACATCTATAATGAAAATCGTAAAGTATTGATGAAAGAACCTGTAGAGAACACAAAAAAGTAAAAAGATATGCTATGTTAATGTATTGAAAGAATCAATATTGTTAAAATAATCATACTACTCAGAATGATTTATAAATTCAGTGTGATATCCATCAGAAAACGAATACCAAAAGCAATTTTAAAAATTCATATGGACTCACAGAAGAATCAGCATAGCCAATTAGCCCTATATAGAGGGGGAAGAAAAGCCTGAGAGATCACAATGCCTGATTTCAAAACATAGTACAAAGTTCTAGTAACCAAAGCAGCATGGTACTGGCATTAGAAGCAAATACATAAAAGTGGAAGCTAGTAGAAAAACTAGA
This sequence comes from Heterocephalus glaber, assembly GCF_000247695.1. Next base: position 14,184,631 of record NW_004624792.1, read on the forward strand.
AATTCATCCATATGCTTACAGCTAACTGAATTTTGACCGAGAACATGCATTTGAGATCACAGAGGAGGAGGCTTCTGGGCCAAAGTACCACCACTCCCAGCACAGAAGAGGAGGCTGCTGAGTGGAAGTTCCACCTCTCCTACCGGGTATGTTTCTGGGTCAACATACCAGCAATCGTAGAACACAGGAGGTGAGCTGCAAGGGTGCCAAAAGTCCATTCCCTCCACTGAAATGAGAAGAAACCTAAGCAAGCCTCAAAACTGGATTTCCAGACCACCTAGAGAAAAGCCAAAGGGAAACAAGATGGAAAACTCTGATACTTAACTACCTGGACTCCCTGAACTGGCAACAAAAGAGGATCTAGAAAAAATGAAATCAGAAATAATTTCTCAGAAAACAGCAGAGATTGTGCCTATAGTGCAAGAAATGATTACTAAATCCAGAGAGGACCTGAGGAACATGATGAAATCCCAACATAGGAAACAAATGGAATCCATAAAACAGATCCAAACAGATTTTCAGGAGATTAAAAACTCCATTGAAAGTCTATGCATCAGAATGAGCCAATGTGAGGACAGAATTTCAGATATAGAAGATAAGATTGCAGGTTCGATGGCTTGTATGTCAGAGGAGGGGCTTTCTGGCCAAAATTCCACCACTATAAGCCCAGAGGAAGAGGCTTCCAGAATGCTGTTCTGCAGCACCCAGCCCAGAGGAAGGGGCTTCCAGGCTGTCATTATACCACTTCCAGCCCAGAGGAGATGAGCCATGTGGGCACCAAGAGCACCCCCCCCCACTGTGAATATGAGAAGATACTTAAAGGAGTCTCAAAATGAGACTTTCAAATCACCAAGAGCAACCCCAAAGGGAAAGGAGATGGAAAACTCTGATACTCAACCAATTGGACTCCCTGAACTGGCAACAAAAGAAGATCTGGGAAAAAATGAAAGCAGAAATAATTTCTCAGATAACAGCAGAGATTGTGCCCATAGTGCAAGATATGATTAATAAATCTAGAGAGGACACAGGTAAAAAATAGAGGAGCTGAGGAACATGATGGATTCCCAAAATGGGAAACAAATAGAGGAATCCATAAAACAGATACAAACAGATTTCCAGGAGATTAAAAACTCCATTGAAGGGCCGGGGATTTAGCTCAGTGATTTTGCCACCTGCTGTGCAAGCGCAAGGACCCAAGTTCGATCCCCAGTACCAAAATTTTTTTTTTAAAATAATAAATAAATAAATAAATAAATAAAACTCCATTGAAATTCTACAAAGCAGAATGAGTCAATAAGGGACAGAATTTCAAATATAAAAGATAAGATTGGATTTAGTGACCAGGAAAAGAAAAATTGCTTCAAAATTGTAAGGGACCATGAGAAATCAATCCAGCAGCTGCTAGACGATGCAAAGAAGAATAACACAAGACTGACTGGAGTCAACAAAGAAACAGGAGAGAGCGCAGATGACATAAAAAAATCTCTTCACAGAAATAATGGCAGAAAACTTCCCAAGGAGGGGAAAAGAACTTGACATACAGATAAGTGAGGCATATAGGACTCCAACTAGCCTTGATCAAAAAATATCTACACATAAACATATAACTGTTAAGATTCCAGAAACCCAACTGAAGAACAAAGTTCTACAAGCAGTTACAGAAAAGGAACAAATCACATACAAAGGAAAGCCCATCAGAATCACAGCAGACTTCTCAATGCAAACCCTCAAGACAAGAAGAGCTTGGAGTGACATATTGCAAGCTCTAAAGGAAAACAGCTTCCAACTCAGATTGATGTACCCTAAAAAACTACATTTCAAATTTTATGGAAAAATAAGATACTTTCATGACAAAGAGCACCTTAGGAATTTCATGAATACCAAACGAGCACTCCAAAAAATTTTAGATAATATCCTACAAACAGACAATGAGGATCACAGCCCCAGGAACCACAGAAGAATGAATCCATCAGGCACAATAAGAAATTAAATGTAAAGGGGTGAATCCAACAAAAAGAAAATGTCATAACAATGATAAGTCAATATGTATCAGTTATAACCATCAATGTTGATGGTCTCAGTTCACCAATCAAAAGAAATAGACTGGCAGAATGGGTCAAGAAGCAAAATCCAACAATATGCTCCATACAAGAAACACACTTAATT
>NW_004624792.1:14205867-14232293 GCF_000247695.1 Heterocephalus glaber
TTTTTATTTATTTGTTTGTTTGTTTGTTTGTTTATTTAGGTCAAACTCGGGAACTTGTATTTACAAGGCAGGTGGCAAAGAAATAATATTTTTATAGAATAGACATAGAGGTTTATACTAAGAGGAAGGATTTGGGGTATGACTTTGTCATCTTTATCACATAGATGCTTCCACTTATCAAATCACCATGCTGTACATAGTGAATATCTGTGATGCAGAAAACAGTGCAAATCCTAAGCCTTTACTGCATTCTGATGCACTTGCCTTTCATTGAGGGAGGATAGCACCAACAAATGTCAGTGAGGAGAATGGGTATATAGGGTAACAGCTTTTCCTGGGATAGTTTGTGGGGTTTTTATTGAAAGAGACAATCATGTTATGTAAGATACATATTTTGAGTTTATGTAACTATAATATGTAATGCTTTCTATAAAATGAGGTCCAATTCAGGGGAACCACTGAAATTTGAAGGATGAGAATTTCCAATGGATTTAGCAATTGAAAGGTTTAGAACTCCTTCAGTAAGATGATGGATATGGTCAGAGGTGCAAAGGAGTAGGATGAGAGTCTGAAGGGAATATAACTTAAAGCTGGAGGGAGAGGATTGAAGGGGTAAGTGTAGGTAAAATGGACTTCAAACTTTAAAAGCATAAAGTTTACCAGTTAAAGTGAATATGTGCTGACTTGCACTATTTCTTTCCATTTTTATTTGGCCTGTCAAATATTTATATAGGACCTGCCTTAAAGACCTCATTTGAATTTAATCATTTCTTTAAAAATATTCTTTCATTTATTTCATACTTTATAATGAGTTTTTCATGCAAGAGAAATCATGCAATATCTAAATAAAAGACAGATAATTAAGAAATGAGAAAGAATAAAAAGGTATTGTAATCCAGTACTGACAATGTATCTAAAAGTGTATCTTGACTTAGTACAGTTGTCTTACATGTTTTTTATGTTCTTTGGCCCATTAGTCTGGCTTTCAATCTGTATATATGATAATTAACCTTATAAGGTCTTCTAAGATACATAATTGAATATGATGTTGGAAAAATAAAGGGGTAGAGAGAGGGGAGAAAAGAATCATATGATTCTTGCATATGATGTATGTCTTTCAGTCAGTCTGTCTCCAAAGCAGTGGAAATAGTCCACCATACAACCATTAACATAAAAGATTTATGGGTAGTATCAAGGGGGTATTGATTGATTCTTGTCATTTATAGTAAATCAATTTGGAATGTTGATTAAGTGATTCTCACCTGTAATTCTTAGCGTACAAATACATTTAATCATTCTGCATTGATAACTCACATCTAGAGTTACAAAATTCAAAAAAGCTAACATTGCACATGATGTCAAACAATGCTATTAGTTTAAGTAAATTAACAGAATCAAATGGAATTTAGACAAAACTCATACTAGTAAAGACAGAGAAAATAAAAGCACATATTGAAACAAATTATATTTATTTATTGATAGGAAAAATCTTAACCTATAGTTGCCCTGATGATAGACCAAAATTTAAATTTGTTATATGAATTTCCTCTCTATGTAACTTTAACTACTAAATTCTCAACATTTGTAAGAAAATTAAAATGTCTTGAGAAGTATTTTTCCTACATTTTAATTTTCCTAATTTGAATTATATAAATTTCTGTTTTGAATAGACTTACTATATCTTCCAGCATTTTCAAAGGTTCAGATATATGAAACATGTTTTATATTGAAAGAATATTGAATTATCTAAGTGCGAAAGTGAAAGAGGGTGACAAGATTACATTTTTCCAGAAATAAATTTACCCGATATTATTTTGAAAAGTAGAAATATAATCATATACCAGTATTAAACAACATCTGTAGGGCCTGGGGTTTAGCTCAGTGGTTCTGCCGCCTGCCTCACAAGCGCAAGGATCTGAGTTCGATGCCCGGTACCAAAAAAAAATCTGTATTTGCTAATCTTTTTTTTTTTTTGGTACGGGGGATCGAACTCGGGTCCTTGTGCTTGCACAGCTGGCAGCGAGACCACTTAGTTAAATCCCCGACCCTGTATTTGCTAATCTTAATATGAATATAACCTTGAAGAACCTAAGGCAGTGCAGAACTAGGTATCAAAACAATGAAAGATTTTTTCAATCTAAATGCAATGATGGAATGACATTTGCATAAACTTTCACACTCAAATGAGATGCCATTTTTAAAAAGACATTAAATGGCAAATATCAGGACATAACAGCATGATAAATTCATTTCTAAATTTTAGAATTTGACATAAATATAAGAAAAATGTGGGCATTCTATAACGTGTTTGATGATATCCGATGACATTTAGCGTTTTCCAGAAGAAAAAAAGGATGCATGTATAGGAGACATGTGATCCCAGGCACTTTCCTACATTCTTTGCTTGATCTGTATACTTATTCTGTGTATTTTTGTCTTAATTCTACAAGAGAGAAATTAAATATCAGAAAAAAATATTCAATTTCACAATTGAATGAATTTCAAAGAGAAAACAATCAAAGTATTTTCCATCTCAATGACAGCTACTCACCTCTCTGCAAAATCAGAAGTGACTGATAGAATTAGAAACAGGACATTTTAATATTTTCTCCAGATTCTTAAAAAGCTATTTAAATTTATTTGTCAGTAACCCAACTTTCTACTTTACTTTTTCCTCTTCTTCAGAATCATCAGAGTTTCCTAAGACTTTTAGAAGGTGATTCTATTATGCATCAACATTGAAATTGCAGGGTATGGTCAAATAAAAGATAAAATTTTCAATCTTTATTACATATCTAAAGAGATTCCACAACTTCTCTACCCTATTTCAGGGCTTAAACTCTACGTGCCAGTTTCATTTTTATTTCTGTAAGTATTAAATGAATCTATCTTCCTTCTGACATCATGAAATAACAGCTAATAACATAACAACTAGTATGTATTGAGTATATATTAAGTGTTCTGTATGAATCATCTCTTTAACTCCTCATATAAATCTTGTTAGATTATTATTCTTATTTGACCAAATAGGTAGTAAATGTTTAGTATTATAGTGGGTAATATTTGCATCTTTGTTTCTAAAAATTTATAACAATTATCTGTACTATTCAAAGTGAGAGAAACTGATTTAGAAAATGTACTGTAACAAGAAAACAATTTAATGTATATTCCCTTCCATTTGCTTAACATTTATATATATCATAAAGCAAAGTACAGAAACAAATATATTTATATATCCAGTATGCTACAAAAAATTATCTTTTGTCAGGTTCAGATGGGTGTTCTTTGCAAGCTGATTTTCTAAATATCAACTACTTCTAAATTGGTATTGTTAAATATCAAAAATATTCTTGTAAAATAGAATGTAAAATTAATGCTTTCACAGAAATTTTTCTAAATTTCTATATATGCATACATTTCAATGAAAAATGATTATTTTTTAAATTAATTTAATTCAGATTTAAACTGTTTCCTCATTTGCCTCTTTGATTAGTGGTATAAGGACTTCACTTGGAAAATGTTGACCTTATAGCAAATTCCACAAAATTATGGTTACCGACTTGCTTTTACTGTTTACAGCATATGATACTTACTCATACAAGCTTTTCTTTCCTTGTCAATGCTCAGGTTTCAGTTTGTGCCTTTATTAGCATTTAAATCTCCAGGATCTTTCTTTTTAAAATGCACTGCTTTTCTATTAGGATGTATTATAGGATTTGGGTAGACCCACATGCAGAATAAGTTGGCTTTTAATAAGGATCTTCATGTAAAAGGAACTCACCTGCATTTTAATTATACAATGTTTTGTCTCCTCGCATGCTATTTTTTCTTCTTTCTTATCTATGTTCTGAAGAATAAGAACGTGCATCATACTCATGGTGTACCATGACATCACTTAGACAAGTGACAGAAGTCCAAGAAATGAATAACCAAAGGATACACAAACATTGGTGGTATAGAGAAACCAAATCCACCGTGAAATACTATGCACCTTCCTGAGAGGTTATTAAGTCCTATGGAGTCTGTGTTCCGCCTACTTTTTAGCTAATGACTCCTCATATATTTCAACTAACACGGAGAAGCCAGGTGTTAGCCTCCACTGTGCCTCAAGTTTCAGGGAAATTGGTTTTTCCAGAGAAGACATAGTCATCAAGTGGAGACAGGACTCTCATGAATTAAAGTTGTTTTTTGTTTGTTTTTTTTTCATGCTGCTTATGTACCTGCCTCTGTAAGGAAGTTCAGGACTAATTGTTTACCCTTTTTTACTTCAAACACCACCACTTCACTTCTTTAGGTTACTGATCATTATCTTCAGTAGCCATTGTCATCAAACTCTTCACTGGCAGTATTCTCTATTCCCCCTGTCCATCTGCTTACCCCTCTTTCCCAATGTCATGCCTGTACTAACTGCTAGCCATTGAGAAGTTGCTCTGTATTCTCGAACTCAGAAAACTCACTTTCATGCTTGAGTTGAAAGCTAAGTTGTCCCATGAAGACACTGCTCTAAAAGAAGACTCTAAAAGCCTCCATGTCAACATCTTTGTGAACAAGGAATCTGATTGTTCTTGATCTTTGTTCTACTTTACTTCATTTTACACACACTCTCCCAAAAGTTTATTCTTGGGCTTATCATGTTTACTGATGACCTTTTCCAAATTCCAACTTCAAATACCCCTTTAACTAAAGTCTACCTCTCTCCTTCCACAAGTTTTGATTTGGTTTAGCAGTTGCTACTTTAGCAATTATTCAGCATCAAACCCCCAGTTTGTTGACAACAAGCTTGCTTTCTCTAACGATTGTTTTCTTCAAGTACTCACTTGTTAGCTACCTGTATACATCATGAAAATCATTCACGGCCAAATGCCTTTAACTTTTGCTTACCACCTACTTGTACAAGTTGAGCTATTTTCCAACACTGGTTAAGTGTTAACATTTGTATATTTACTTAGTGTTTCCAAAGCCAAATAACACAAGACAATTATCCAAGAAAGCATATCAGATATGGAAAATTCCCTACAGTAGGTAAACAGGCCATGATTTTCTTCAGAAGGAGTCAGGGTGGTTAATTTAACCAATAGGTGATGATTCATGAAAAAAGCAACATTATCTCAGAGGAGGTAAAGCAATTAGTTGAGAAGTGTTGATTGTCAATAGAAGAGTCTGTACAACACAGAGAATCATTAAGTTTAGTGACTACCATAGAACTAAATTGACAAAAGCTTTCACATGTTTTTCTATCACTACCCAATATCTTAGACAAGTTGGAAATGTCTTGGCTTCTGTGTAATTGATTAGTCAATAATGTTTTGATGCCTCCTATGCAACCGAATCTATAGCATTGGGGCTAATCCATAGATTTCTAGAACCATGGAGATAAAATTTGCACAAGAGCACCCCGACTTTTCCCTTTAAATATCATAATGTTTTTTAGCTCAAAAATATAAATACATTAAAATGTATTTATATTAAGAAATGAAATTTTATGGTTTCAAAGAGTGATGTAAGGCAAAGTTTTTATAAAATAGGTAGAGAAGAAAAACTTCTAGACTCCTCAGGTCCTGGATCAGTCTGGCATAAAGACTTATTAGGCATAAGATCATCCTATTGTTACAGACTTTTCATTCTTTGCACAAGCAAACCATAGGAATAGGTGCCAGAATGAATGATATGAACATATTTGAATAAAAGCAAAAAATCCAAAAGACCTTATTCCAAGGGAAGCAAGCATGAGAATATAAAGCAGAAGCTAAAATACAGACCCAAATTAATTCAGCAAAAATGGTCTTTATAACTGGTACAGAGGCAAAAGGCATCATAGATGCACACACACTCTTAATGAAATGACAGTTCTGTGCTTGGCAAGGAGGTAGTACCTGCAGAAAGCTCACTACATTGGTCCAGAAGTTTCATGTAGAGAGACTGGACACTGAGGACTTTTTCACAGGAGGCAGCTTTATTTGTCCCAGCACAACTCAGCCAACTCATATCTAAAAGCTGAGTGTAGAACATGGTGTAGTTGAACCCATTTTTACAATTTTTGTATCTTTGTCTCCCTTATATGGGCATACACTAGGGTTTTATAGTCTGGTTGGATATACATTAACATTCTATGGTGTGGTTGGGTGTGATTTATGTTACAGAGTTACATCAGAACTACACATGCATTCATAGAGGCTGATATTGCTGCATTGTAAAATGTTCTCACCTGGACTCATTGGAAGAGGCCCTACCACAATCCGACTTTGTATCGAGAGAACCACATAGCACTGGATGCTTCTCATTTAAAGTATATTAGAAAAGATGTTTTTTCAATTTGGAATAATAATAAATGGTCTTGGGGAGGATTACTGGCTTTGCTTGGGATTGAATGTCTTCAGAAAATTTGAGAACAGCAATTGTAGGATTGGGCATACTAAGAGAGAGAAAGATTGAGAGAGGAAATTATCATTGAACTTTCTAATAACAAAGTTATTCTAACTCAAAACATGAATTTTATAATTTCAGAAGAATTTTGTGAACAATAGATAGAGCCCCTCTTGGGCTATGTAATGAAAACTGAAGCCCACTGGAAAAGGGAAGAGAATCTCTGCAATAAAGGAACACCAGGCTACCATACTTGGTAAGTTGGAGGGATCATCACCTCCCATCAGAACCTGGAATATCTTCAGGGGAAGGGCAGCTGGAACCTGCAGTAGAGCCTTCCAGAGTTCAAGCCTGCAGGAGGACGGGGTTCTCAACTTGGGACTTGCAGCCAGAAATCTACCTGAATTTCATGGGTCTGCATGTTGACTTATACCTGCACACTGCTGCCCATGTTCTATTGTGACAGCAGAGACATACCCTGAAGGAGGCCCTTCATTTTTATCTTTTACTTATTATTTTCAAAATTATTATTAGTATTTTTGCTCTTATTTTTATTATTTTTTACTCTTCAAATTTTTATTTTTCTCTTTTTCTTTCTTTTCTCTTTTCTTTCTCTCACCCTCTCCCTTGCTGTCCCACATTGATCTTCATCTCCCTTTGTGTTCCTGTTCTGGCCCTAATTCATATTTCTTTCTCTCCCCTGTATCCTCTGGCCTCACTGCTAACCTTCCCCTATCCTCCTACCTACCTATTCCTCCCTCCCCAACTCCTTCTAACTCCCCATCCCAAAGGGTAAAGTTGCTATATTGAAGAGTTTATTCACTATAAACATATGTTGGTTTGGTCCTTGATTTTGATTTAATCCACACAGTTAAAAGTGATAGATTAATAATTACCACAAATTGTCATTTTCTAAGACATTCTTGATGCTATAGTATTGTTGATTATATCACTTGGGCTAAGGTGTTGTGATTGATCTAATCAGTTGTCCTTCTTGATATAATGAAAATGAGATAGCCTCAGAGCCATTAGAGACCAGCCATATCTGGAAGACACCTCTGAGAAGAAATCATTCCATAAGGGTTCTAACTACAAGCAAAAATGATACTTACAATAAGCAACTTCAAAGTATCAACCCAGGAATTAAACCAAGAAAAATACCAAAAACAAAAATGAGAAGTCATTTAAGCAAGGCACAAACTCAGATTTCCACCCTACCAAGGGTAAATTTTGGGGGAAATGAGGTGGAAAAATATGATAATCAACAACCTGGACACCCTGAACTGATAGGACAAGAAGTAACAAAACAGATGAGTTGAGGCCCTAGAAAATTCCAAAACAGAAATAATTTCCCAGATAACTACAGAGATGGTGAACAGAGTGAAAGACATGATTAGAGGCTCTAGAACAGAAACTGATAAAAAAAATAAATGAGCTCAGAACGCTGAAAACCATGATGCCCAGAATAAGAAGGAAGTGTAAACTATGATTGCCCAGCATAAGAAAGAAATGGAATCCACGAAACAGATTCAAACAGATATCCAGGAGATTAAAAACTCCATTGAAAGTATGCACAGCAGATTAAGGGAATGTGAAGATAGAATATCAGATATAGAAGACAGGAATGTGGTTAATGACCATGAAAACAGGGATTTCTTCAAAATAGAAGGGACCAAGAGAAATCAATCCAGCAGGTGCTAGACAATGCAAAGAAGAATAGCATAAGATTGATAGGAGACCATGAAAAAAACAGGAGAAAGTACAATTGACATTAAAAAACTGTACACAGAATTAATAGTAGAAAACTTTACAAAGGTAGCAAATTTGACATATAGACAAGTGAGGCATATAGAACTCCAACTAGACACAATAAAAAAAAAATCTATACCTAGACATAAAATAGTCAAGATCCCAGAAACCCAACAAAAGAACAAAATCCTACAGGCAGTTAGAAAAAAAAATCACCTACAAAGGAAAGCCCATCAGAATCATGGCAGATTTCTCAACACAAACCCTCAAGTCAAGGAGACCCTGTAGTGAAGTATTTCAAACCCTAAAAGAAAATAACTTCCAACCCAAACTGTTGTATCCTGCAAAATTGTCTTTCAAAATTGATGGGAAAATTAGATAGTTCCAAGACAAAGAACACCTGAGAAATTTCATGAATATCAAACCAGCAGTCCAAGCAATTCTAAACAATATCCCAGAAAAAAACAATGAAGGTCACATCTCCATGAGGCCCAACAGAGGGAAGCCACCAGGCAAAGTAAGAAACTAAATGGAAAGGGTTAAAAATAAGAAATGAAAAAGCCAACAAATGAAAAACATCATGAAAAGGATAAGTCAGTATCAATTATAACCATCAATGTTAATGGTCTCAATTCACCAATCAAAATAAATAGACTGGCAGAATGGGTCAAGAAGCAAGATCCAACAATATGCCACATACAAGAAACAAACCTAATTCAAAAAGAAATTCATAGACTGAAAGTAAAAGGATGGAAAACAGTTATCCATGCAACAGGAAGCAAGAAAAAAGTAGGGGTAGCAATTTTATTTGCAGACAAAGTAGATTTCAAACCAAAACTAATTGAGAGAGACAAAGATGTTTACTACATCCTTGTGAAGGGAACAATCTAAGAGGAAGAGATGGCAATCATAAATATATATGCACCAAATACGAATGCCCCCAACTACAAAAAACAAATATTAATGGACATGAAAAACCAAATAAGCACCAATACAATTTTAGTGGGGAACCTCAATAACCCACTATCACAAATAGACATTATCTAGACAAAAAATTAACAATAAAATTCTGGAACTGAGCCAAGCTCTTGAACAAATGAACTTAACAGATATTTACAGAGTGTTTCACACCACAAAATCAGAATACACATTCTTTTTAGCTGCACATGGATCATTCTCCAAAATAGATGACATGCTAGCCTAGGACAGGTCTAAGTAAATGTAAAAGAACTGACGTTATCCCCTGTGTATTATCAGACCATAATGCAATAAAATTGGAGATCAATACCATAAGAAACTGCAAAACCCCCACAAACACATGGAAATAGAATAACACCCTCCTGAACAACCAATAGGTCACAGAGAAAATTAAAGAAGAAATTAGACAGTTTCTACAAGTAAATGATAAAGTCAGTACAATATACAGGAATCTATGGGACACAATGAAAGCTGTTCTACGTGGAAAATTCATAGTAATGAATGCCCATATTAGGAAAACAGAGAGAACACAAATAAATAAGCTAAAGCAGAACCTCATCTCCTAGAAAAAGAAGAGCATAAAAAACCCAAAGCTTGTACAAGAGAGGAAATTATAAAGATCAGAGCAGAAATCAATGCAATGGACACTAAGGGAATGATAGAAAAAATCAAGGAAGCCAAGAGTTGTTTATTTGAAAGAATAAATAAAATCGATAAACCTTTAGCCAACCTTATCAAAAAAGGAAAGAAAAGGCTCAAATCCATGTGATTAAGAATGAAAAAGGTCAAGACACAACAGACCCAGCAGAAACCCAGAGGACCATCAATACCTACTTTGAGAACCTGTACTCTAATAAAATGGAAAACACAGAAGAAATGGACAGATTCCTATATACATACAAATTGCCACAGTTAAATGAAAAAGATATAGAAATTCTAAACACCCCAATTACAATGAGTGAAATTGAAAATGTAATAAAAAATTTACCAACAAAAAATGCCCAGGTCCTTATGCCCTACTGAATTCTACAAGACATTTAAAGAAGAATTATCACCATTGATTTTTAAAATCATCAAGGAAATTGAAAGGGAAAGAATACTTCCAAATTCATTTCTGGAAGCAAGTGTTGCTTTGATTCTAAAACCAGGGAAAGACCCAACCAAAAAGAGAACTACAGGCCAATCTCCCTAATCAACATAGATGAAAAAATCCTCAAGATACTGGCAAGAAGAATACAGAGGGTCATCAAGATCATACACCCTGACCAAGTTGGATTTATCCCAGGGATGCAAGGATGGTTCAACATTTGTAAATCAATAAATGCAATACACTATATTAACAGACCAAGGAAAAAAATCATGTGATCATTTCAATAGCTGCAGAAAAAGCATTCAACAAAATCCAACACCCATTCATGATTTAAAAAACCCTACACAAAATTGGAATAGAAGGTCTTTATCTCAACCAGATTAAGGCTATCTATGAAAAACCAATAGCCAACATCATACTAAATGGTCAAAAACTGAAAACTTTCATGCTAAAATCAGGAACAGGACAAAGATGCCAACTATCACCACTCCTGTTTAATATAGGTCTGGAAATATTAGCCACAGCAATTAGAAAAGAGAACAAAATAAAAGGAATAAAGATAGGAAAGGAAGAAGTGAAACTGTTGTTATTTGCTGACGATATGATACTTTACATAGAAGACCCCAAAAATTTCACCAAAAGACTTCCAGACTTAAATGACAGATTCAGTAGAGTACCTGGATACAAGGTTAACACTCAAAAAAAAAAATAGCCTTCTTATACACAAATAACAGGCTCACTGAGAAAGAAATTAGGGAAACAATTACTTTTACAATAGCATCCCCAAAAATGAAATATCTAGGAATCAGTGTAACAAAGGAAGCAAAAGACATCTACATTAAAAAACTACAGCACTCTGAAAAAAGAGATCGAAGAGGATATAAGAAAATGGAAAGATATTCCTTGCTCCGGGGTAGGAAAAAACAATATAGTGAAAATGGCCATACTTCCAAAAGTACTATATATATTTAATGCAATGCCGATTTAAATTCTAAAAATATACTTCACACAACTAGAGAAAACAATCCAAAAACTCATTTGGAACCAGTAGAGACCTAGAATAGCCAAAGTAATACTAAGCAACAGAGATATGGCAAGGGGTATCAAAATCCCTAACTTGAAAAATATACTACAAAGCTACTGTGATAAAAACAACATGGTACTGGCAAAGAAATAGGCCTGAGGATCAGTGGAATAGATTAGAAGATGCAGAAGCAACTCCAGACATACTCAGCCACCTCATCTTTGACGAAGGAGCCAACAACCCTCATTGGAGGAAAGATAGCCTATTTAATAAATGGTATTGGAAAAACTGGATTTTAACCTGCCAAAGATTAAAACTAGACCCCTATCTATCACCATGCACTAAACTAAGTAGAAAGTGGTTTAAAAATCTAAATATTAAAACAGAAACACTAAACTTGCTGGAAGATAAGTTAGGTAGAACTCTTGAAGACATGGCATAGGAAAAGACTTTATGAAAAAAGCCTCAGTAGCATGGGAACTACCACAAAGAATCAACAAGTGGGATCTCCTCTTCTTAAAAAGCTTCTGCACTGCAAGAAAAACTACCAACAGAGCTAGGAGACAACCTACATTATGGGAAAAATTTGTAGCAGCTATACCTCAGACAAAGGTCTACTATCTAGAATATATAAAGAACTGAAAAAAATCAGAACCCCCAAATTCAAAGACCCAATTCAAAAATGGCCATTGGAAATTAACAGACATTTCTCAGACAAAGAAGTAAAAGCAGTAAATAAACATATGAAAAAATGTTCAACATCACTGGTCATTTGAGAGATGCGGATGCAAACAACGCTGAGATTCCACTTTGCCCCAGAAAGAATGGCTGTTATCAAGAAATCAACCAATAACAAATGCTGGCGGGAGTGTCAGGAGAAAGGATCCCTTCTCCACTGTTGATGGGAGTGCAGGCTGATGGAACCACTGTGGAAATCAATATAGAGATATCTCAAAGAAATAGGACCTGGACCGGGGATCAGTTATTTCGCTGCCTGCTGCACAAGTGCAAGGACCTGAATTTGATCCCCGGTATCAAAAAAAAAGCTAGGACTAGAAATACCATTTGACCCAGCTAAACCTCTACTGGGTATCTTCCCAAAAGAATTAAAAGAATAATACCACAGTGATATATGTTTACCCATGTTTATTGCAGCACAGTTTGTAATAGCTAAAGCTTGGAAACAGCCCAACTGCCCATCAACTGGAAACTGGGTAAAGATGTGGTTTTTTTTATAAAATGGAATACTACTCAGGCATAAAGAATGAGAAACTAGAGACATTTATAGCTAAATGGATGCATGTTGAGACCATACTCTTAAGTGAAATAAATAGGACACACGTGTAAATACCAAATAGTTTTTCTAGTGTGAGAAACTGAAAGTGTAAATAAGTATTAAAATGATTAAAATGAATAAGTGATAATTTGAAATAGGAAGAAAAGGTCCAAATGGGTAGGGGTGGTGGGAGGGGAAGGGAAAAGGAAAGAAGGGAAAGGAAAAATTATGAGAAAAACAGAAGAATGGAAATGAAATCTATGTAAATAGGGAAGGGTGGAGGGGGTGAAGGGCACACAGGTAATGTGGAAAAAATAAGAACAAGATACATCATGTACAGGTACAAGCACCAAATGATAAATGTAAATGTATTGTATACCTAAAATGTACCAATAAAATATTTTAAGCAAAAAAATAAAAAGAAGACATAGCCTTTTTTATAATCAATTGTGACTAAAATGTGACCTTCTATTACATTTGGGAGTCTCAATGTTGTAATGCAATATTAAATTTATATAAATATCAATACTTCAGGATGTATTTCCTGTGCAAAAAACTTCACTCATGACTCTTCTTTGATTCTCAGATCTGTTCAGAGTACAATCAAGTTAATACTCTTACTGATTAATACTATGAAATTAAGATAATCTATATTCTCATTAAGATGCTAGAAATATCAAAAGGCAACACTGTTTCATGCTCTTGACAAGGACCTAAATGAGATCATTGTTTTATTTAGCATGTGCGGAATTAGTCTTTAGTATCCAGGTCAAGATTATTTTTTAGAGAACAGTATAGTACAAGACTAGTGTGGTGCCCTGAATGATAGACACATGCAAGACTGAAGAGATTGAAAATAAATTTGAATAGATAGTATCTCACTTGTTAGAAGAAGGAGAATTGTTTTTAAAGCATCAATACTTGCAGGCCAGGGATTTAGCTCAGCAATGCTGCTGCCTACCTTGAAAGCACAAGGTCCTCTGTTTGATTCCCAATACCTACCCCTAATTTGAATTTTCTGCCTTCCTCATGTCGTTCTCTATGGAAAAAGATGTGACAAAAATCAAACTGACATATCGTATAGCAATGAGAACAGAAACAACAACAAATGTTCTTGGTAGTCTGGGAATCCAATTCCCAAGGGAGGAGGGAGTCTCCACAGCACATGCCTATTTCCTAGATGTGAGCATTACCACCTTTGCAGATTTTGAACTGCCATAATGACATCCCTAAACACTTTGTGTTGACAGTTGTAGAAAGACATATAAGAAAGAACTTGAAATCAAACATAATTATCATGAATATGTTCATAGCTAGAATACATAGATTATGTGTTTACACTTCCTCCTCCTCATCTTCCTGGTTATTCCTTTTCCTCTTTGTCTCTCTCACTCATTTCTATTTTGCAAATTCTATTGTTTATGTAGCCTATTTATAAAAATAAAATGCAGTAGTATAATATATAGTAATGTTTTTTTCCCAAATTCTATTTATTAGGGGAAACTTAGTAAAACTAGTTGTGATAAAATAAATCATTATATTACTGAAAGAACAATAAAAATGGGGCCAGAAACATCAAACATGAGTTGTTGGAAGAAATATATATCTAAAGATTCATTAATTTTCTTTAAAAAATGAGCATCTACTAAAACTATGGTTTTGGTCATGGAAATTCCATTTCTCCTCCAGAAAAGTGCTTTATAAAATGTGGTTCCTGGATGATCAAAAAGAACTGATAGAAATGCAAATCCTACAAGTTCAGTGTAAAGAAGTAAATGGGGACTTAAGTATGGGTTCCACCAATCTATGTGTTAAACAAGCCCTCTAGATGATTCTGATGCACACACAAGTTTGAGAGTCTCTAGAACACTTTGAGGATCTGGAAGACAGGGAATTCTGAATAGTGAAAGAGAGCTGTTTGAGGATCTCAAAGTCACCTACGGGAATCAGGCAAGTTTGCTGTCTCCTATCCTGGTTAACCACTGCAGATACGTCACATTTTGTGTTTTAGATTCTAGATATTACAAAGACCATAATTATACAACATGTATGTTCGCATTCAGTCTTAGTTTGTTCTATTTTAAATGTACCACCAATCACTGTTTCTCCAACTGGGAAAGTCTGACAAAAGCACTTTTGTACTTAGACTTTGGTCACTGCTACAATATTGTACAGATATTAAAATAGTTGCTTAAAAATTAGATCTTTCAGGCTTATAGATTATTTCCTGTATATTTATGAATGCAGAACACATGGCTAGGTGACAATTTATGACTCAGATTTTTGTATTTCTCACAGAAGACTTGAAACTTCAGTAGCTGTTATAATACATACAAATTAACTTTTGTATGTCCTACCCAATTCCAAAAGCATTTTCAATAAAATTAATAGTAAATTGTTTACATTAATTCTAAGTTAGGTGTTACAGATTGAGTATATAAAATGAGGCCAGAGGTGTTTTAGATTTTTTACTTTTTGGATTTTGGATATTTTCATATGCCTAATGAGATATCTTGGAACCCAAGTCAAAAACAGAAATTCGTTTATGTTTGACATATACTTCACATACATTGCTTGAAGGCAATTTAACTCAATATTTTCAATGTACTTGACTTTAACCAGTACTAGTCACATGAAGTCAGTTTTGTAACTTAACTTGTATTGTATCATTTTGCCTCTCAAAAAGATACAGATTTTGGAGGGTTTGAGATTTAGAATTTTTGGATAAGGCATGCTCAGCCTGCAGTGTAAACATACCATCAAAAGGATGTGTGTTTGTTTTATAATTTTAGAAAATAAATTGAGTTTTAATATGCTAACAAGAAATTGTAATAAATTTCTTAAATATAATTGCAAACCATGCACATTTTCAATGGACCCATATATTTTTGTTAGTGCAAGTTTATAAAACAATATATTTTTGATTCCTATTGTTTCCCATTCTCTACCCATCATTCCTTCTTTCCCTTTTTATTTACAAAACTTTTGTTTCCATTTTATATTTCTTTTTCATTTTCTTTTCTTTTTTCATTTCCTTCCTATCCCCTTCCCCATCCCTAGGACATTTCTAGGCAAATGGATGCACCTTGAGACCATATGCTTAAGTGAAGTAAATTGCACCTACATGTGTAAATATTGCATTGTTTCTCTGGTGTGAGAAAGTGAAAGTGTAAATAAGGACCAAAATGTATAATAGATAATGTGAAATAGGAAGACAATGTTTAAAGCAATATATTTTTAAAAGTCTTGAATTGCATTTCAAAATGGAAAAACCATGAAAAGTCTAGCCTACTACTTAGAGGTAATAAATCAGATAGATTTATGGCAGCCTTTTAGTAATTTCTGTATTCTCCAGTCAAGTAAAAGGGCAAACATGCCCTCACAATGAGGATGAGGTGAGGCTCTAAGAAAATCTCTGGTCATTTAAATGCCTGGTTGCCACATGACGGAAACTTGCAAACAGAGGAAGCTCTATGAACAGAAACCGTACCTTAGTCGGCTATGCGGGAAATAACAGGACCACTGAGTTTATCATTACATTAGAACATTACAAATATTGCCTTGCAAGGCTTTTTTTGGCTAAAAATAAATGAAAATAATAAAAATATAGGAGTAGTTAACAAATTTTGGTAAAAGATTTCAGGGAAATTTTTACTAGGTCAGTGAGAGAACTGCACAATTCACTTGAGACATAATAAGCATATAAATTTTCAATACTGACCAAAGCTAGACTTCTTTATTGTGTGAGATGAATAAACTTCTGTTTAGGAATTGCTATATTTTTCCCTGTTTCATGTAGACATATCTAATAACTGATAACAGTGGTGTAGCATAGTGAGGTGACCATTATGGAGGGTGTTTCATAACTCAAATGAGAAGTGAAGGTGGCCTAGGTGACAGTGGTGACAACTGAGCTGCCGGTGTTAGGTATGTGTCGTAGAAAATACACATATAAGAATCAACAATATATTGAACATGAAGAAGAAATTAAGTTAGTAAGATGGAGTAACTGATGTTGAGTGTTTGGTTAGTAGATAGGTGAATGAGGACAGTGATATCTTTATCTTAAATGTGGAAGAAAAAGGGAACACATGAAGAATTTGGAAACAAATGGTATTAGGTACTGTTAGTTTTATTTAAAACACATTGGTCTGGAGTGAGCTGTGAAAATTTTAGAGACTTCAAAAGTAATTATATATTGATTTATAGGTATTTATATGCACATACACATATAAGCTACTTAAAAACCTGAGATGGTAACTGTACTTGAATTAATCAAACAACCATTTGATGATGGCAGTATCTGGTAACCAAGTACAAATGTATTTGAAACAAAGATAAGATGGCATATGTGGGAACATAATTTTACTTCAGTGCAGTGGCACTTAAAAGTGTATGATATCTATGTTTTTTTCTCAACCAGCAATATGGGAAATATAAAATACAGGTATAGTCCATGTCCTCTCATTTAATGTACTCTTTGTAAGTTACAGTGAGCTGATACAATATGGGAAGCTAGATTCCAAGGACCTCTGAGAGGTGTCCACATTCTATGAACTCCTCACTCACCTCTGTGGCTTCATCAGCAATATAATACCAGAGGTAGGAGACAAGAGGCAATACAAGCATTTAGAAAAGGTGAGCCAATGGCGCTGAATAATTTGTTGGGATCTTGAAGCAGCTGCAGCAGCTAAGGGCTGCAGGGAGACTGTTCACTGTGTAGGGTTCACTTGTGAGGCTTCATCTCTTGAAGGGCTGGAACCTTTTTGCCTAACAAGATTTTGAGATTCATGCTGAGAAAAAGTCAAAAGTTCAACACTAAACTCAAGGACAGAGTATTTTGTATTCATTCATCCCTGCTCAGTATAACAAGCACTATCAGAGTCATGGTTAAATGGTATGGTCCTAAAAACATTTCAATTTTACTAGCTATATTAAAGGTAAGATAGAAAGCAAAGTAACGTATTGAAGATACATGCTATAAAACTCTGTTGAAATGACATTTTCCATCTTCATCCTTTAAATATTGATCACATTGATCCATTTTGGCTGAACTTGGAAATCTAGAAATGCCACTTGTGGAGCAAATGTTTTGCAAACTTTTCTTGCTTTTCTTGTTCCAGATCTTCCACAAAAAAGATTGTTAGGCAAAACGGAGTAAATCCAGCAAAAGAACACAACCAGCCTGAATTTAGAATTCTAAGCAGGACATTCAGGAGCAACTCCAAAGGCGAGTCTGCAGGGGTTTATTGAACTGAGTTTTTATGGGGGGTCAGTGGGACAGGTTTAGGGTTAGGGTAAGGGGAGGGGGAATGAGAAGTGAGAAGTGAAAGTAGGAATAGCTGAGGGCAGCAAAGCAAGAGTTGAGGTTTTATCATGAAAAGGTCATACATGGGTACCATGAGTCCTAGCAGAACGTGAAGGTGGCAAGCATAATGTGCTTGCTCCTAAAGCTCAGGCAATAGGGAGCAGCCACTCCTGGAACTCAGGCAGCTGGTGATGAACAGCTATCAAAAATGTTTTGGAATTAATCTTGTTGTTTGAAATCAATAAAATTTTCTGATGTGAGAATGTTTCAGTGCAGCAATAATCAGCAAACTTTGTTTTTATTTTTCTTATTTTTATGAGATCATGTGTCTGAATGCATACCTATATCATATTATATTATATGTAATATATTAAATGTGTATGTGTATTTTATATATTATATGTGTATGTGTCAACATGTATAATTTTGTATTTTAATAAACATATTTAATAAATATAATTATTTTCTCTATTCCTTTTCTTTACACATTAATTTTTTTGTTCATTTTAAATTTGTTGTGTACAGAATTTTTTCTTTTCCCTATGGCCACTTTCAAACAAATTGCCTGAACTGAACAGAGTTATGACTCAAAGACTTATGCTATGACTATTTGATCAGATAGTGCAACATGTATATTCACTATGCATGTCAGTCCTCCATGATGTTATCGTATCCTTGGTTCAAGATGAATTCCCATGAATCTTTGAACTGCTGGGTATTGGATGAATGGCTTCCTCAACAGGTGCCAATCTCATCTCTAAATCATTGCTCCTTTTCCCAAAGCCTCCCCTGCAACCTTTCCTACATATTCTGGTCAAACAATACATCAACCTATGTCCACTTAGATGGCATAAATATTATCAAACCAAATCAAGGAAAGTAAGAATAAAAATAAAGAATGAGCCAAAATTAGAAATAAAATTGTATTTACAATGTGGAATTTTTAAACTGATCTACTATTTATATACTACACATCTATTGGACACTGGATAAGAAAGACTATTTAGAAACAGTATTTAAGATTACTCTAAAGGAACTTTTTGTTGTAAAGTAGATATTTATCATTTAGAATATGTATTAAGAAAAAATTCATTAACAATTTGCTAATGTTAAAATTTTTCATGTATTAAATACCCTTAGTCAAAGTTTATAATAGATGTTGTTTATTTGGGAAAAACCAACCAATTAATTTAAGCAGTTTTGGCAATTCACTGAAGTATTCTTCCGATGACTTTAGGAAATACATTTACAAAATTGTTTATTTAAAAACTAAATATTTTGCCTACTAATAACCTTTTGTTCTTTCAAAATATGATCTTTTTAATGTCTACTTTGTTCTCTTGAATGTTGTTCACTTACCTACTGCCTCTGCAGCCTGGATGTTCTTTCCTCAGTACTCCACTGCCTCTGCAGCCTGGATGTTCTTTCCTCAGTACTCCATGTCCATGACTTAGAACTTACACTCCAAACCAGTTTTTACATTTTCCTGGTTCATATTTAACTTCTATATTTTTTAACATTTCATAAAGAATCTATGTTGTAATTATCTTTTCCAGTTAGAGTAGCTACAAAGAAGTAGAAATAAAAATAATCTCAACAACATCTGTTTTTTATTGGCATGAAAAATATTTATTTGCCCATTTTAATCTAGTCACTGTAGCCTACCTTGAACAGGAACACAAAAACATATACACATAGTCACATACACAACACATACACATACACACACACACACACACACACACACACACACATGCATAACTCCATCCAATCTGCAAGAGAACTGAAATTATTGTTTGTGATTCTATGACCTTCCTGCCAGAGGCTAACTTGGCTTATTCTCTACATAAAACTGGGTCTCTCTCCTCTTCAAAATATTACATAGTGTTTGAGAATTATAGAATTTACAATTTTTTTGCCATTTAATAATTTGAAAGAAATATCAAAAGAAGTTTAACATAAATTGTTTCTTTTTACTTTTGTACTTCTTAAACCTCAACACATTTGAGGGGGTTTGTTTGTTTGTACCAAGGATCAAACTTGGAACCCTGCGCTTGCAAGGCAGGTGGCTAAATCCCCAGCCCTCATTTGAGATCTTAATGTGGAGGCAGGGTAAGGTGACAATAAATCAAAACCCTTGGTACATGAGTGTTGAGAACAAGGGAGGAAGACTGTATTTTAAAATTTTCTTTCTTGACAGTGATCCTTATTCGTATGCTTACTTGTTTTAATAACCAAAAATCAAGTAAATTTTTTAGTCCGTGAAACAGATCCTATAGCATATCCTTCAATCTTAAGGGTCTCATATTTTCCCTATCTTGTTAAGTTTTTCATCTCTGGTTCTTCCCTTGTTTTACACAGACAGTTATTCTACCTTTGTCTTTATTGTTTTATTGTCCATTGAGAGATTATATTAGGTTCTCAACACACTTTAAGGTATCTTGCCAGTTTTTCATGCGGCATTGTTTTTCCCACACATATTCTTTTTCATAAATTATTTATTTGTAGATGTTATTTTATTTATTTTATTTTAAGTAATCACTCATACTTGAATAAGATAAATTATTTCTGGAAATTATTTGCAAGGGATTCATCTGGGAAAGTCTATGGCTCAACAACACAGGATTTCTTCTTATAACACATGGCTGTGTTATAAGTTCCTTTAACATCTACCTGTGTCTAGCCAGCTGTGATCAGCACTGTATGATCATGCTTGATTTACTACTAAGTCTTATAGGTCTGAGTGGCAAGCTTTGTGTTTTCTCATCGACCTCAACTTACTTGATTTCTCCTTGAAACAAGCTAGGGCATAGTTTGCCTCCAGTATTCCTCAACCTCTTAGTACCTCTGAGGGAAGCAGATAGCTACTCCTTCTTCCTATCTCTACAAGTCAAAAAATATATTATGAAGGACTTGATTTTCACTCACTTCATTCCTTATTGGCACCTCCTGTAACCTCTAAGGATTTCTACATAAGGGTTTCCAGAAATGTTAAGTGAGAAGCCCTTTGACAAGCTTCTTTTATTATTGAATGTTGCATTGGAAAGTAAAGAAGTAAAAATAGTCATTTTTGATCCATATTTAATCTTCATTTTATAGCATTGCAAGGTTTGCCTTCACTTTAAGCTCCATTACTTTAAATATATTTTAAAAAGTGATATTTGTGTATCTCATGCCATTCCTAACTTACATTTAAAAGATCTTTTCTTATGTTGAAATGACCAAACTACCCAAAATCTATCGGCTTAAAAAAACATCATTTTGTTATTGACTGCAAGTCAGGCGAATGCTAGTTACCAGTGAGAGCGCTGGTTGGCAGAGCCATCTAGAATGACCTCAGCCAGCTCATTGAGCTTGATCTAGACTATCAATTGTTTTTCATTTGGATGATGCTTAGTATTCTCTTGACATTCCATAATTTAATTATTATAACATATTTATTAAAATTTAAAAGACATTTACTGTCAAGTCAATGTTATGTAACACAGTATAGGAATGCAAAGAAAGAAAGTGAACATATCTGATGTCTATAAATCTACATATCTATCTATATGTAGATATGTACTTACATATTAAAAAATAAGAAAGAAATAATCATGTTAGTTACAAGATTCCTCAGTTTGATAACTGATCACATGTACATTAGTATTTATAACTACCTTCTTCTACTAACCATTTTGTATTCCTTTTGCCTTCAGCAAGTATTTCAACAAATATTGGTTCTTCACCTGACAAGGTGACCTGTACCTTGATTCAGGGGCATTTGTTATTCTGCCTGGATTGGGTTGTTACAGTCATCTACTGACCTTAATAACAGGAGTTGATTGCCTTATCCACCATTCTCTAGGTCTATAGATGGTAGTTTTGGCAGAAGGTTTACTCGTAGAGAAGGCTAACCCATACCCAGAATAAGTGCCTCTTCCATTAAGACAAAGCACTAACCTTTCTGTTATGGAAGTAGTCCCATATAATCATTCTGCAACCAAGTTACAGGTGGATCACCCCAAGGAACGGTGCCGTATCAGGTGTTCAGTGTCAGCCTCTGCTGCTGGCCAACTGGGAACTCAGCAGTGGTGGTAGCAAGGTTAGTTTAGATTACGTTTTTTCATGTAACTCCTAGGCAGGTTTGGAAGGAGAAGCAGACAAATTGGTACAAAGTCATTCCTGATTTTTTGTTATTGTTGTATGTTTTCGTTTTAATGTATGATTGTCGGGAGCAATGCTACATAATTTTAGGGAAAAATCATTTGGTTAGCCTAGTTCTCCTGCCCACAGCCCACCTAGGGAATTCCTAGACATAACTCCATTTTGGCCTCCGGTCACAACTGGGACCTCAATGATCCGGTGATACTGTGATTCTCCAGGACAAGAAACATCCTGGGAGCTGAAAATATCCTGGGAGGAACAAACTTCTATTCAGTTCCTTATTGCTCTTGGACTGTTACCATCTTGTTTACGCGGATGTACTGAACTCTCTGGAAGTCATTTGTTACATTTGTTTCCCCCGATGTACTGAATAAAAGGTGCGGTAAACTGGGGACTTTCGTCTTTGTCGCCCAGAGCAGCACTGATCAGACCTAAAGCTCAGCTTCTTCTCAGTCTCATTTCTCTACCTTTCCTGTAATTCGCCTTGTGCTGCCATGGCTCGCAGGAGACTAGGACTTACTGGAGAGGTTCTAGTAACGTCCCCTTTCCCTGTTCCCTACATATGATGGTCTTTATCTACCACTTTATTGGCAAAAAAGAATAGGGAAAGCACAGGGAACTGTAGATGATCCTGTTGTGTTCATGGTCCATTTCAAATGTCCATCAAACTGTCCAAAGATATATGATACTAAATCTGCACATGCAGTTTCCTTTATAAAGTACAGTGCTCACATTCTAGGCAGCCTTTAAATCATATAAATACAAAGGAAAGGAAATCGCTTTTGGGCAAAACAAGTTTGAATCCATCCTGGAAATATTGAAGCGGAAAGTATATTCATGTTTTAACAGAAGGACATATAAGCCAAAGGGTGGGAATAGGAGGAAGTATGGAAGATTGGAGTCATTTTGTAAAATGCCAAAAAATTATAATTTATTAATAAAATGGACTTTCTTGACTAAGAAATCCTTAAGTATTAAATTCCAAGCATCTAGATAAAAACTGTAATATTCCTTAGTTTTGTATGTGAAGTAATTTAACATGAACCAATATAAGTTCCTTATTGTTTAATTTAAATCCCATAAAAGAGATGATGACTTTCACTATTCCTTATTCATGGTGCAGAAAAGTGAAACTTAGTGAATAAATACAGTTTGTCCATGTTTACACAGTAGGTAAGTAGGAAAATACAGATTCAAATGTATATATCCTTGATGTATACCATGATATTTTTAGTCTCCGTCTCATCGCAACTTAAAGAGCTCCTGACATTCAGAGATTGAAGTTGCATTGAAAGATGCTGCATTGACTTTAAATTTTGTCACTGTATTTGAAAATAACATACTTCAATGAACAGCTGCAGGACAATTTTGTTGAAAGTATTAGATATGAAAGTATTAAACCATAGTGGCATTTTTATTTCAAAAGAATTGACTATGTCTGTTGGCATTCATAATGAATTTAAGAGAGAAAATGTAGATTGTTCTAAAAATTTCTAATTTCAGGATTCATTTTAGTTAAATTATTATGGCGCAATCTCCAATTAATCCAATCATATTTATAGATCAGTTACATAAAAATAATAATCACCACTGTGAAGTCCAATTTAATGTCAATTTGGCTAGGTTATGGTACCCAGTTCTAGGTAAAATTCCAGTGTAGATGGTATTTTAGGTGTGATTAACAAAACCAAACTCTAAATTATACCTTACATAAAACATTATTCTCCATAGACTCTTTTGATCATCTGCAGGGGTTAATACTAAAGACTGAGATTTCCTGAAGAACAAGGAATTTTCTTTAAGACTGCACTATCAATTTCAATGTGAGTTTCTATCCTACCAGCCTCTCCTGCAGTTTTCAGAGTGACTAAGACATCCAATCACATGAGCATCAACAAGTTCTTTATAATAAATGTCTAGATAGGTAGATAAATATATAGATACATGATAAACAATTACTCTGTAAAACTCTAATATACAACTTCCTAATGAGAGTGAAATGTTTGTGTTAACCATCAGAATGCATTAAAATATATTTGAAATAAACAGATTTCACCTAAGAAATCATAGATTTCATCTGAGAAATCTCAGATTTCCATTGTTGTAGAAAGTCTCTTCAATATAGGAAGAATTATCCCTAGATAAAGGCTGTTCTGAATCCATTTAACAAAGCCTAAAATGATCAAGCTAATTTCTAAGTAACAGTCCAATTTCAGAAAAAAATGAGCCCCGTCTGGTTAGAGGAAAAGGAAAAGGAAAGCAACAAAAACAACAACTATGACTCAAAAAAGAAAAAAAACCCCTCAAAATACCTGAAATTTGAAAACCAGAAATTCTACTAGGTATACAAAAAACAAGAAAATGCCACATGTAAGAGTGAGACAAATCAAGTAATATGAAAAGTACTCAAGGATACAAATCATAGAATTAATAGTCAAAGACATTAAATTAAAGAGAAATTACTGGAAGGTTTAGAGCAGATTAAGCTTTAAAGTGTCTACTGCATGACAAGAGATAGAAACGAGGTTAAGAGTGGATGCAGGATTTTGATTAGGAAGTTATTTCAATGATGTGATTTGTACAGAAACAATGAGGTAGGGTAAGAATCAAACAGAATGTGGATCTATTTTTAAGGTAAAAATAATAGAATTTTCTTACACATCATGGGATGGGAGAGAGACAAAAAATTATAGAACAACGTAGTTGTGTTTTTGGCCTGAGAAATGGTAACTTGCATTTACTGATGTGGGGAAGGCTATGGGGAGAGAGTCTGGTGAGTGTGGACAATGAAAGGCTGTAGCAAAAAATATTTTGGTTTTAAAATAATCACATGCAGTAAAAATGAGATGCTCATTTTCTAAATAGATAGTGACTAGATAGTTAGTTGGATATATGAATATTGATTGTGGCAGGAATTCTCCCCTTGGATATATACATTTGTTTATAATCAACATATAACATGAATTCAATATGCTGAATTTTTATATGCAATACAATCTTTTTGTTTCTGTAAGTGCATGTCCAAATCTATGAGCCATTACTATAAATATGCAATTTAGAAATATTTCAGGACATTATTACCAATCATTATAGGATTGGAAATAAAACCAGTTCAGTAAAGTTAAGGGATGGGCTTTTCAGCCTACAGAATGAATGAATGGAGGGATGGATGTCTTTCCAACTGACTTAGAAAGGCAGTAAAAGAGTTCCAAAAATGTAGACTGGAACTGAATCGTGCAATGTACAAGAAAGACCATTTTGAAATTTTAAATACAAACATCTGATGATCAAGAAAGACATTCATAAAAGTGTGAAGGAATAGCATCACATGAAGTAGAACCTGAGAGAAGCTTGATAAATGTGGCCTAGAGTGCCTCTTTTCAAATCTAAAACCTAGCCTGTTAGTACTAACATTTTCACTGTTAAGGATTCTTTCCTTTGGGTAAAGATACATTGTCTGCAATTCTTTTTGAAAAAATTGTACATAATCTTAAGAAAATAAATTATTCAAGTAGTAACATTTATCTTCATGAGATTGACAGAAATTAAGAAGGGAATTACTTTCTGGGCCATAAGGGAAATATGCTCCATAATGTAACCTGTGTTTGAGTAGTGAGAGAAAAGTGTGTTTGCAATCATCATAGTGGAGCAAAGAGGCACTGGATCAGGAACTGGGGAAGGCAAATAAAAAGTCTAAAGATCAGTTGTATTTGCTCTATAAGTTTCTCTCTGCATATAAATGCAAAAGACTGTGTGAGTATAAGCACTATTAGCATATTTTTCTTATATATATACTCTTTTTAAATTTGAGTCATTTTTATAGATTAGAGTTAAGAAATAATCAAATATTTAAAACTATAAAAACTGTTGCTTAATTTAGGAAAAATAAGCCATTTCAATTCATAATAGTTTAAATAAATGAAAAATTTAAAATTCATTCCTCCTTGCCTCAAAAAGCAAATGAAAAGTAGTTAAAATTTTACCAGTGGTACAGATAAGAATCTCTTATCCATGTCATCCATCCATCATCTTCCTATCCAACATCATTCCTATCTTTTCCTCATGAGGTAAGCAAAACTAATCAAGAATTTATCAAATGTTAAGAGTCATCACTACTTAATTAATAGCATTTATATTGCTGTTAGCCAAAGATCATTCAGTAGAGGGGGCGAAAAGAAAAGACAAGATTTCTAAAAATGCCAAGGGGCATGAAACTCATATTTCATGTTAAGGGTTAAGATCTGTCAGAGCATAGATACCATGCCCATGTAGCAGGAAAGATTTAAAAGAAGTAGTTTTTAAATTTATATATGGTAGCTGGATTTAAAAGCCTTCTTGTACATAAGTTTTGAACTTGTAATTGAGGATTAGCCACGTGGACAATTAAGAGGAGTAATATCCTTAATTAAAATAAGGGGAACAATATCCAAAGCTCTCACAGATCTTTAGATTATGTATTTTTACTACATCCCAAAGAAATTCTTCCCCTTGG
>NW_004624792.1:14232966-14258197 GCF_000247695.1 Heterocephalus glaber
ACCCCTCCCTATCTACAAAGACTTTGCTTCCATTTTTTCATTTTCTCATATTAATTCTATTCTCTTCTTTCCTTTCCCCTACCCCTCACTCTTCCCCTTCCCCTTTGCACCTTTTCTTCCTATTTCACATTATCTATTATATCTTTTAGTGCTTATTTACTATTTCAGTTTCTCACACTAGAGAAAATATTCAGCATTTACACGTGTGTCCTATTTATTTCAATTAAGAGTATTGGCTCAGTGTGTAATCATTTAGCTATAAATGTCTCTAGTTTCTCATTCTTTATGGCTGAGCAATACTTCATTTTATATAAAAACCACATTTTCTTTATCCAGTCTCCAATTGATGAACAATTGGGCTGCTTCCAAGTTTTAGCTATTACAAATTGTGCTGCTATGAACATGGGTACACATATATCACTTTGGTGTGATTCTTCTAATTTTGGGGGGAAGATACCCAGCAGGGGAATAGGTGGGTCAAATGGGACTTCCAGTCCTAGTTCTTTGAGGTATCTCCATATTGATTTCCACAGTGGTTGCACCAGTTGACACTCCCACCAGCAGTGAAGTAGGGATCCTCTTTCCCCACAGCCCCGCTGACATTAGTTATTGGTTGATTTCATGATAGCAGCCATTCTTTCTGGGGTGAGGTGGAATCTGAGCATTGTTTTCATTTGCATCTCTTGAATAACCAGTGATGTTGAACATTTTTTCATATGTTTATTTGCCACTTCTACTTCTTTGTCTGAGAAATGCCTGTTCATTTCAGATGCCCATTTTTAGATTGGGTCTTAAATTTGGGAAGTCTGATTTTTAAAAATTCTTCATATATTCTAGATAGTAGACCTTTGTCTGCGGGGCAGCTGGTGAAAATATTTTCCCACATTGTGAGTTGTCTCTTGCCACTGCTGGTGGTTTCTCTTGCTGTGCAGGAGCTTTTTAGGAAGAAGAGATCCCATATGTTGCTTCTTTGTGCTAGTTGACGGGCAACTGAGGTTTTCTTCTCCTACACCAATGTCTTCAAGAGTTCTATCTAACTTCTTTTCCAGCCAGTTTACTATTTCTGTTTTAATATTTAGATCCTTAATCCATTTTGTTTTTTAGTTTGGTTCATGGTGAGAGATATACATCTAGTTTTTAATCTTCGGCAAGTTGAAACCCAATTTTTCCAGCACCATTTGTTAAAGAGGCTATCTTTCCTCTAGTGAGGGTGTTTGGCTCCTTTGTCAAAGATGAGGTTGCTGAGTGTGTCTGGAGTTGTTTCTGCATTTTCTAATCTCTTCCACTGCTCCTCAGGTCTGTTTCTTTGCTGGTACCATGCTATTTTTATCACAGTAGCTTTGTAGTACAGATTCTAGTTGGGGATTATGAAACCCCCTACCTTGTCTTTATTGCCTAGAATTGTTTTTGCTACTCTAGGTCTCCTCTTGTTCCAAGTGAATTTTTGGATTGTTTTCTCAAGCTCTGTGAAGTATGCTGCTGGGATTTCAATTGGGAATGTATTGAATCTATATACCAGTTTTGGAAGTATAGCCATTTTCACTATGTTGATTCTTTCTACTCAGGAGCAAATGATGTTTTTCCATTTTCTGACATCCTTTTCAATCTCTTTTTTCAGAGTGCTATAGTTTTCAGAGTACAGGTCGTTTTTTTTGTTTTTTTTTTTTGGTTAGGTTGATTCCTAGGTATTTCAATTTTTTGCATGCTATTGTGAAAGGACTTGATTGCCCCATTTCTCTCTCAGTGAGTCTGTTTTTTTGTGTACAGAAAAGCTATTGATTTTTCTTTGTTGATGGTGTATCCAGCTACTTTACTGAATTTGGTTATAAAGTCTCGGAGACTTTTGGTGGAGTTCTTAGGGTCTTCTATATAGAGTATCATGTTATCTGAAAATAATGACACTTTGACTTCTTCATTACCTATCTTTATCCCTTTCTTTGATTTCTCTTGTCTAATTTCTGTGGTTAATGTTTCCAAAGCTATATTGAACAGGAGTGGTGATAGTGGATATCCTTGACTTGTTCCTGATTTTAGTGGGAAAGATTTCAGTTTTTGACCATTTAGTATGATATTGGCTGTTGGTTTTTCATAGATGGCTTTTATCAGATTGAGGTAGAGACCATCTATTCCCATTTTTGGGAGGGTTTTATCATAAATGCATGTTGGATTTTGTCAAATGCTTTTTCTGCATCTATTGAGATTATCATATGGTTTTTGTCCTTGGCTCTATTAATATAGTGTATTACATTTATTGATTTGCATATGTTGAATCATCCCTACATCCTTGTGATAAATCCCACTTGGTCAGGGAGTATGATCTTCTTGATGATCTTCTGTATTTTGTTTGCCAGCATCTTATTAAGGATTTTTGCATCTGTGTTGATTAGTGAGATTGGCCTATAGTTCTTCTTTTTGGTTGGGTCTTTCTCTGCTTTGGGGATTCAGGTGATGCTTGCTTCCAGGAATGAATTTGAGAGTATTGCTTCCCTTTCAATTTCACTAAAGAGTTTAAGCAGTACTGGCAGTAGTTCCTTTCTAAATGTCTTATAGAATTCAGCAGGGAAACCATCAGGACCCAGGGTTTTCTTATTTGGTAAGTTTTTACTTACATTTTCAATTTCATTTATTGCTATTGGGTCGTTTAGAATTTTTAGATCATCTTCCTTCAACTTTGGTAATTCACATGTATCTAGGAATCTGTCCTTTTCTTCTGTATTTTCCATCTTACTGGTATAGGTTCTCAAAGTAGGTATTAATGATTCTCTGGATTTCTTCTGGGTCCATGGTAATTTCATCCTTTTTATTCCTAATTGCATAGATTTGGGCCTTTTCTTTCCATTTTCTGATAAGTTTCACTACGGGTTTGTCAATTTTGTTTATTCTTTCAAAGAACCAACTCTTGGCTTCATTGAATTTTTTTGTGTCATTCTCTTAGTTTCCATTGCATTGATTTCTGCCCTGATCTTTATAATTTTCTCCCTTTTATGGGCTTTGTGTTTGTCCTGCTCTTCTTTGTCTAGATTCTTGACATTTAGCATGAGGTTGTGTAACTGAGCTCACTCTGTTTCCCTAATGTGAGAATTCACTGATATGAATTTCCCTCATAACACTGTTTTCACTGTGTCCCAAATATTCAGATAGTTTGTATTGGCATTGTCATTGAGGTGCAGGAACTGTCTGATTTCCTCTTTAATTTCCTCTGTGACCCATTGATTATTCAGAAGTGTGTTGTGCATTTTCCATATGTTTATGAAATTCTTGCAGTTTCTTTTGCTATTGATATCAAATTTCATCGCAGTATGGCGTGACAATGTACAGGGGATAAATTCAATTCCTTTGAACTGACTTAAACTTTTCTATGACCGAGTATGTGGTCTATTTTAGAGAAAGATCCATGTGCAGCTGAAAAGTAGGTGTATTCTGATTTTGTGGGGTGGCACACTCTGTAAATATCTGTTAAGTTCATTTGTTCAAGAGTTTGATTGAGTTCTAGTATTTTGTTGTTTATTTTTTGTCAAATTGGTCTATCTATTTTTGAGAGTAGGGTATTAATGTCCCCAACTAGTATTGTATTAGTGCTTATGTGATTTTTCATGTCCATTAGTATTTGTTTTATATAGTTGGGCACACTAGTGTTTGGTGAATATATATTAATGTTTGTCATCTCTTCTTCTTGGATTGTTCCCTTTACAAGGATGTAGTGTCCTTCTTTGTCTCTCTTAATCATTGTTGTTTTGAAATCCACTTAATCTGCAAAGAGGATCTCTTCTCCTGCTTTTGGGGGGTTCCTGTCACATGGAATATTATTTTCCACCCTTTAACTTTCAGTCTATGAGTTTCTTTTTGAATTAAGTGTGTTTTTTGTATGTAGCATATTGTTGGATTTTGCTTCTTGACACATTCTGCCAGTCTATTTCTTTTGATTGGTGAAATTAGACCATTAATATTGATGTTTTTAATTGATATGTATTGACTTATCTTTGTCATGACTTTTTCATTTTGTTGGATTCTCTGCCTTTGCATTTAATTTCTTGTTGAGCCTGATGTATTGATTTTGCAGAGCTTCCTGGGGTTGTGATCTTCATTGTCTTTTCCTAGGATATTGTTTAAAAGTTTTTAGAGTGCTGCTTTTGTATTCGTGAAGTTCCTAAGTTGCTCTCTGGCCTGAAAATATCCTATTTATCCATCAATTTTGAAAGATATTTTGCAGGGTACATCAATCTGGATTATAGGTTGTTTTCCTTTAGGGGTTAGAATACATTGCTCCATGCTCTTCTTGCCTTGCAGGTTTGTGTTGAGAATTCTGCTATGATTCTAATGGGCTTTCTGTTGTATGTGATTTGTTTCTTTTCTCTAGCTGCTTGTTGAATTTTGTTCTTCTGTTGGGTTTCTGGAATCTTAAGTATTATATGCCTATGTGTAGATTTTTTTTTGATCAAGGCTAGTTGAAGTCCTATACTTCACTTATCTCTATGTCAAGTTCTTTCCCCTTTTTGGGAAGTTTTCTGCCATTACTTCTGTCAATAGTTTTTTTTTTTATGTCATCTCCACTCTGTCCTGTTTCTTCCTTGACTCCAGTCACTCTTATGTTATTCTTTGCATCATCTAGCAGCTGCTGGATTGATTTCTCATGAACCCTTACTATTTTTAAGAAATTTTTCTTTTCCTGGTCACTAATTGCAATCCTATCTTCTATATCTGAAATTCTGTGCTTGCATTGGGTCATCCTTCTGTGTAAACTTTCAGTGTTGTTTTTAATCTCCTGGAAATCTGTTTGCATCTGTTTTATGGATTTTATTTGTTTTCTATGTTGTGATTCCAACATATTCCTCACTTCCTCTATTTTTTTTTATCTGTGTCCACTCTAGATTTATTAATCATGTCTTGTACTATGGACACAATCTCTGCTGTTATCTGAGAAATTATTTCTGATTTCCTTTTTTCATAGTCCCCTTTCATTGCCAGTTCAGGGAGTCCAGATTGTTGAATATCAGATTGTTGAATATCAGATTGTTCCATCCTTTTGTTATTTGAGGTTCCTTTAGGTGATCTAGAAGTCAGGTTTTGGGACATATTTATGTGTCTTCTCATTTCAACATACGAAGCCTGCTGTGTCTTTGTTGAGGTGACTTTTTGCTCACCCTGTGGTCTGGAATTCTCAGCAAGCCACCAAAAAGCCTTTATTCTGCTGCTCATCAGTATACCAATTTCTCAGTTCAGACTGGTGGCCTTCTAGATGCCTGAACTGACCTGTTGTCTGGGTGGGGTTCTGGCTGGTGCCTGAGCACACTTGGGATGGTATCTTGTCATGCCTCTAGCTGGACCCCCTATGTAGACATTGTCTGCAAGGGCCTTTGGTTGGGGACTGTGCACCCCATTTTCTGTTGTCTGCACAGGCTTTTACTAGGGTCTCCTCAAACTTATCAATTGTATCGGGGTGAGTCTCTGAGTATTGCTTGTGTGCCTGTACAGATCTTCTCCAGGTGGTCCTTGGCTGTGGCCAATGGTATGGCAAGCCTCTGGCTGAAGCCCATGTGCCCCTGCAGCCCCTTCCTGGGTGGGTCTTTGGCTTGGGCAGGTGTGCCTGAGCCTCTGGGTTTGGGTAGAGCCCTGGCTGGGATTCACCTGTAGCCACAATGGTCTGGGGCACACAGCTTCTCCCTGGGATCTGCCCATGCTTAAGAATGGAATGGTGGGCCTCCAGAGGAATCCCCAGAAGATTATTTTTTAATTGCCACATTACATAATCTATTTTTAGTCTTATTACATAATTTATCTCACTTACTATTTAGATGATCTATGTAAAATTAAAATTTATATCTTCATTTTCAGTCTTTACAAAATATTTTAATATTCACAGTAACAGAAACATTCACATAGATGATCCTACTTTAACAAATAATCTGGGTCTTTATTACTTTTTTCCAAATATAAATATACCTTTTTCTAATGTAGATGCATTTTGACAACTCTTGATACTTTATAAACCAAAAGACTAAAATGAAAACCTGAATACTTTTGAATATCAGAATTAAGCCACTTGCATTTTGAAACAACCATATGGCACATACAAGAAACATATTTAGCTCCAGAACAGACCCATGTACTGAAAGTCACAGGATGGAAAAAAATTCTTCATGCTAGAGGAACTTGGAAAGGAGCAGGACCAGCTATTCTCTATTGCAGGCAAAATGGATTTCAAGCCAAGACAGATTAGAAGAGAAAAAGAAAAAAATGGTCATGGTATTCTTGTTAAGAAACAATACAAGAGGCAGTAATAACAGTCATCAACATATATGCATTAAATACTGTAGCACAAAACTATAGAAAACAAACACTAATGATATGAAAAATCAGATAAACACTAATACAATTGTAATGGGGACCTTAACACCCGAGTCAGAAATAGACAGATCAATTACACAAAAAAATCAGCAAAGAAATATCAGAGCTGAACCAAACCATTGTAGAAATGGATTTAGTAGGTACCCACAGAGTGATCCACCCAACAACATCAGGATACACATTCTTTTCAGCAGCATTGGGACTTTCTTCAAAATAAACCAACTCCTAACTCATAGAACATGCTTAACTAAATTCAAAGGAATTGAAATTATCCCATGCATAATATCAGATCATTATGCAAAGAAATTGGAAATAAATGGCAAAAACCAGAAAACTACATAAATACATAGAAATTAAATGATACCTTCTTGAACAAATAATGGATTGGCTGGGGATTTAGCTCAGTGGTTCCACCGTTTACCTCACAAACGCAAGGTCCTGAGTTCAATCCCTGGTACCAAAAAAAACCCCAAAAAACAAAAAACAAATAATGGGTCAGTTTCTACAATTGAATGGTAATGCCAATATGACATAGAGGAACGCAATGTAAACATTCCTTTGAGGGAAGTTTATAGTAGTGAATTCCCACAGCAGAAAATCAGAGCAAGCTCAAATAAATAACCTAATGTTGAACCTTAAGCTTCTAGAAAAAGAAGAGCAAGTCAAAGCCAAACTTGTATGAGGAGGAAATTATAAAGTTCAGAGCAGAAATTAATGAAGTTAAGACTAAGAAAACAATACAAAGAATCAATGAATTGAAGAGTTGGTGTTTGAAATGTTAAATAAAATAGACAAATTCTTATCCAACCTTGTTAAAACAAGGAAAGGAAACATCTAAATCCATGCAATTAGTTATGAAAAGGGCAAAATCATAACAGAGCTTTAAGAAATTTAGAAGATTATCAGTAACTACTTTGAGAACTTCTACTCTAATAAGATGAAAATTCAGAAGAAATGGATAAATTCCTAGATGTATATGAATTACCAAAACTGAATCAAGAAAACATAAAAATTCTCAATAATCCAATATCAGTCAATGAAATTGAAGAGGTAATAAAAATAAACCAATAAAGAAAAATCCCATGTTGTGATGGCTTTATTGCTGAATTCTACAAGAAATGTAAAGGAGATATAATGGCATAACTTCTCAAATTCAGTAATGAAATTGAAAGGGAAGGAATAATCTCAAAGTCATTCCTGGAAGCAAGCATTACCCTGATGCCAAAATCAGAGAAGGACACAACCAACAAAAGAGAATGACAGCCAATTTATTTAATGAACAAAGATGCAAAAACCTTCAATAAGATACTGGCAAACAATGCAGCAAATCATCAAAAAGAGTATACACCATGACCAAGTAGAATTTGTCCCAGGATGCAAGTATATTTCAACAGATGCAAATCAATAAATGTAAAACTCACCACAATAGAAGCAAGGGCAAAAACATATGATCATTTTAGTAGGTGCAGAGAATCATTTGACAAAGTTCAACACATGTTCATGATAAAAACACTACAGAAAATTTAAACAGATAAAAGACATCTGTGAAAATCAAACATCCAACATCATACTAAATGATCAAAAAGTGAAGACTTTCACTCTAAAAGCAAGAACAAGACCAGGACACCCACTATGACCACCACTCCTGTACGTATAGCTCTGGAGAAAACCTGAGCTATTATACAAGTAAGAGAAATAAAAAGGAATATGGATAGAAAAGGAAGAAGTTAAATTACCATTATTTGCTGGTGACATGATACTCTACATTGGAAACCCCCCAAACTCCACCAAAAGACTCCTCGACTCAATAACCAAATTCATTAATGCAGTAGGATGCAAAGTCAGGACTCAAAAATCAATAGCTTTCGTGTACACAAATAAATATTTACTGAGAAAGAAATTAGGGAAACAATACCTTTTACAATAGCATCAAGAAAAAAAATGAAATACTTGGGGATCAAACTAATGAAAGAACTAAAAAGTTTTACATTGAAAACTACAGGGCCTCAGGACTGGACGGGGAGGGCGGGAGAGAGGAAGGGGAACCAGCAGTGGCGGCAGTGCGTGGGATTGCTGCTACATGCATGAAGACTCATCTGGCCCAGCCCCGACTCTGCTGACCGTGTTTCACAAAGCATCAACCTTTCTTGATGGACCCGTTCAACAAATGAAACATGAGTGTACTATTTGTAAAAGATTATTATTTCATCATAGAAAAACTTCACCCCCAAAATGAAAGTGAGGACATTTAAAGGGTTGATTTAAGTAGTGGATATTTAATGTATTCCATCAAATCATTGAACCAAAGGGTAAATATTGCATAGATTAATCCCAAACACTATTTATGACCCAGGAAGATTTTATCTTGAGAGAAAAAGAACTTTGTTTTCTGAAATGAAGAGTGAGAGACAAGAAAAGACTTAAAAGAAAATAGGTGAAGATACTAGTAAAAAGCAATGTCAATCGTTATTCTCATGAAGATAACCCAATGATGTGAAATTCTTCACAAATCCATGATTTTGCTCCTAAGACAAGACTGTTTTTTGATGGGACTCATTAAGAGAAGTAGGACCTTTTGTTCATTCAAACCAGAGTGACAGAATTTGTAATCATTGGCATGAATGGCTTAATGCAGGAAATAAGCTTTCATCTAAATCCAAAAGTGCAGTCATTTTTGTCCTGCTCTTATTTTGAAACCCCTCTTTAGAACAATTTAAAAAGCATTGACACCTATTTTTAAAGATTAAAGAGAGGCAGATGTCTGCAAATAATTCCCCTCCATCAGCCCAGAAGACTGTATTACCTGGAACAAGTCCTGCTGTGCTTCCAACTTCTTCTCATGTTCAAGTCCTAAGACAGGATTCTCTGCCCAACTCACTAATGGTGCTGCAGCACACTATCTCACACCAACTCCAAAGCTCTGTGCATACAAATTGGCCTCACATGGGGTAGTATTGCCATTGAAGCCCAGGAACTGTTTTTTTCTGCTGTCAAGGACCTTGTGTGCTCCATTGTTTATCAAAAGTTTCCGGAGTGTGCATTTTTTGTCATGTATGACAAAATTCTTCTCTTTTGCCATGACATGAACTCCAAAAATATTTTGCAGCTGATTACCTCAGCAGATGAAATACATGAAGGAGAGCTAGTAGAAGTTGTTCTGTCAGCTTTGGCCACAGTAGAAGACTTCCAGATTTGTCCACATACTCTATATGTACATTCTTACAAAGCTCCTACTTTTTGTGATTATTGTTGTGAGATGCTCAGGGGATTGGTGTGTCAGGGGCTAAAATGTGAAGGCTGTGGATTAAGTTATCATAAAAGATGTGCCTTCAAGATTCCAAATAACTGTAGTGAAGTAAGAAAGAGGTGTCTGTCAAATGTATCTCTCACAGGACCTGGCCTCTCAGTTCCTCTCCAGCCTGAATGTGTATCACTGCTCAGTGAAGTGTCACATATCCATCAAGAGCCAACAAAGAGAATTCCATCTTGGAGTGTTCACCAAATCTGGATGGAAAAGATGGCAATGTGCAGAGTAAAAGTTCCACACACGTTTGCTGTTCACTCTTATGGCCGTCCCACAGTATGTCAGTACTGCAAGTGGCTACTGAAAGGTCTTTTTTGCCATGGAATGCAATGCAAATATTGCAAATTCAATTGCCATAAACACTGTGCATCAAAAGTACCAAGATACTGCCTGGGGGAGGTTCCTTTCAATGGAGAACCTTCCAGTATGGGAACAGATACAGATATACCAATGAACATTAATAATAACGACATGAACACTGATGGTAGTGGCAGTTTAGATGACACAGAAGAGCCATCTCCTCCAGAATATAAAATGTTCTTCCTGGATCCATCTGATCTCAATGTGGAATGAGATGAAGAAGCTGTTAAAACCATGAGTCCATCAACAAGCAATAATATTTCACTAATGAGGGTTGTACAGTCTGTCAAGCATACAAAG
Organism: Heterocephalus glaber; assembly: GCF_000247695.1. The sequence continues at coordinate 14,243,276 of NW_004624792.1, forward strand.
AGGAAGTGCAGCACAATGGTGAAGGAAGGATGGATGGTCCATTACACCAGCAGAGATAATCTGAGAAAGAGGCATTACTGGAGACTTGATAGCAAATGTCTAACATTATTTCAAAATCAATCTGGATCAAAGTATAAGGAAATTCCACTTTCAGAAATTCTACAAGTTTCTTCACCACGAGATTTCACAAACATTTCACAAGGCAGTAACCCACACTATTTTGATATCATCACTGAGACTATGGGGTACTTTGTTGGTGAAAGCAATGGGGACAGCTCTCACAATTCTGTTCTTGCTGCCACTGGAGTTAGGCTTGATGTAGCACAGGGCTGGGAAAAAGCAATTCGCCAAGCCCTGATGGCAGTGACACCTCAAGCAATTGTTTGCACTTCTCCAGGACAAGGGAAAGATCACAAACATTTGTCTATTAGTATCTCCATATTTAATTGTCAGATCCAGGAGAATGTGGACATCAGTACTGTCTACCAGATCTTTTGCAGATGAGGTCCTTGGTTCAGGCCAATTTGGCATTGTGTATGGAGGAAAACATAGAAAGACTGGAAGAGATGTTGCTATTAAAGTAATTGATAAGATGAGATTCCCCACAAAGTAAGAAAGTCAACTCCGTAATGAAATGGCTATTTTATAGAATTTGCACCATCCTGGGATTGTAAACATGGAATGTATGTTTGAAACTCCAGAGCAAGTCTTTGTAGTAATGGAAAAACTACATGGAGATGTGTTGGAAATGATTCTATCTAGTGAGAAAAGTCAGCTTCCAGAACGAATTACTAAGTTTATGGTCATACAGATACTTGTTGCTTTGAGGGATCTGCATTTTAACAATATTGTGATTTAAAGCCAGAAAATGTGCTGCTTGCATCAGCAGAGCCATTTCCTCAGGTGAAGTTGTGTGACTTTGGATTTGCATGCATTATTGGTGAGAAGTCATCCCAGAGATCAGTGGTAGGAACTCTAGCATACTTAGCCCCTGAGGTTCTCAGGAGTAAAGGTTACAACAAATATGTGGTAAAGGTTATAACAGATATGTGGTCAGTGGGAGCCATGATGCTCACTGGGAAATCCATGCATACACACATAACCTGGGATACCCAAAGCACTTCATTATGGCTCCCAGTCCAGATGACATGGAAGGAACTCCTTAATTATCAGTGAACTAACTTCAGTAAGGGTTTCATTTTATGGACTAATATTTTGCTGCATAACTGTTGTTCCTTGTAGGTTGACATCTGCAAGGATGCAAAGATGCGAGGAAATATGACAAGGCATTGTTGACACTAATATTGTAGTTCATGAGTAGGTACAGGAAGGGAAACTGAGTAATAAAAACACACAAAGGAATTAAGATGAAGCTTTTTATAAATTTTTGGAGCATAAGATACAACTGATTTTGTATTTTTTCCTAATCCTTCACTTTTAAATACAGTAATGTCATTTAATTTATCTTCCCTTTCCTAATCTTACATCATTTTTTAAAAAGGCAAGCTAGCATCCAGTTATTGCATTTAGCATTAACTGTGAGGCTAACAGTATATGATCGACAAAAGTACTTTTGGATGATTTGTCTAATTGACCACCAAGACTTTTAAGTTTTTCCTAGATGCATACAAGTGGAGCACTGGACTGTTTTATGTTTGCTTTGATGTCAGTCAGGACTCTAACACAGTGATGTCTAATCTCTTTTGGAACTGCAGCTCTTAATACATTCTCTACAGCATAAGAAATTAAATTATCACCTTTTGTGAGTATGCTGTAATAGCTACTGAGGTTAAGGATGCTTGGCATTAAAAAACACAGAGAACTGTAGGAATTGTTCCAAGTTCTGAATGGTTATGAGTGCCTTCTCATAGTTCAGCTGTGCTAAACATTCATGTTCCCACTTGAACACCATCCGAATGCCACTGTACCCTGATGGGTACATATCTAAACTTCAGTTACATAATTTATTTTTACCTAGGACTGAATAATTTGAGGGCAAAAATATATATATATAAAGGAAGGCCAATGAAGGCTCAGTTCATTCTGCTGTCACTCTGTAGTTAAGTGTTATCTTTTTTTTTTTCCCTTAGCCTATTGGAGGGCTTTACAATATCTGGAATGTTTTTAAATTATTTAATGTTAAGCAATCTGGGGGAGTGGATTAGAGGTAGACATGAAACATCTTATAAAATTTGAACTATATTATCAATATACCAAACTAAACAATGATTAAGAACTTTTTACATATCAGCTCCACCATTGAACTATTTTAAAAATATTTACTAATACAGATTGAATATCCCTTTTATGAAATGCTTGGGACCAGATGTGGTTCAGAATTCAGTGTTTTTTAGACTTTGGAATATTTACATATATCTGTAATTCTGAAATATTCTAAAATCCAAAACTTTTTTTGAAAGTGGTGGTGCTTTCAGATTTTCCCATTAGGGATCCTCAATCTGTTTTCCCCGGAGAAAATTTAAGATCTAGGACCATCCACTTACAAAAAATATAGTGACCTTTTGTTTGTTTATTCCTTAGTAACCAGTATGAACCTGTTTGTTTTCGTTTTTTCCTACTCCACTCTAAGCAAAAGAAAAAATTTAGAGACAGAAAATCTGGATTTAAGTATTTCATTTCCACTGTTTATTAGCTCTGTTGGCCTGAGCAGATGTGAATCTTTAGTCTCTCAGTCTATGAAATGAAGATCATAATTCTTGCCTCCACTTTCCTCAAAGTGTGGTTATACAGATGAGGTATATATGAATATATTTAATAATAGTATTTAATAATAGTAAAAGTATAAAAGTGTTCATTTGTCCATTGAATTTGGGAGAGCAAAAGAAAAGTATGTTCTTATATGTGAACAGACTAAGAGGCCTTCAGAGATCTTTGAAGCTATTCATCTAGGACTAAAAATATCCCTAGGAGAATAATATATTACACAATGCCTCTTTGTTCTAAGTTCTTTAATATGTTTTAATTTATCCTCACCCTAGTCACATTGGAAGTACATTATGAATCTTAGAGATGAGGAAATGAGGCACAGAAGATTAGTTGCCAAAGTTCACAGTTAGTATGAATCCTCATGGCCATTATGCTACATTATATAACTATAGCTCTAGGAGACATTGCACATATTTCAATTTGACTTCACACAGCAGTTGCAAAGATTTTACCAAATTTATTTTGAGAATCCTTTTTATAAATGGATTTTCCCTGTGATAGACAATGACTTCTCCAAATTTCTTCAAAGTCTTTATCAACATGCACAAAAATGGAATAATTTTGAATCACTAGAAAACCTATTGTAGTTTTACTGCATATGGTGAAAATTAACTGGAATTATGTTCATTTGCTAAATTTACATAATCAAACTTTACAATCCATGAAATTAATTGCACTCTTTTTGTTGAATGCCTAAGAAATTTTTTTTTTTAATTTTGTAAAGGCACTGTCAGATAATTTGGAGTTGAGTAATTACGCCAGATAACAAAATGTGTTGAAGTCAAATTATGTTTGTATAAGAAATAATTGTTTGCTAGAAACATTTGATAATGTACAAAGTCATCTATAATGACACTGTTCAGTATATTTATATTTTTTGTTGCATGCCACATTTTGTAAATATTCTCAAAAATCTTGATAATAAAATGTATTTCTGTATCATCAAAAAAAAGAAAACTACAGTACTCTCAAAAAGATCAAAGAGGATATCCAAAAATGGAAAGATATCCCCTATTCTTTGGTAGACAAAATTTACATTGGGCCAGGGATTTAGCTCAGTGGTTTCAACACCTGCTGTGCAAGCGCAAGGACCCGAGTTCAGTCCCTGGTACCAAAAAAAACAACTTACATTGTGAAAATTATAATACTTCCAAAACTATTATGCAGATTTAATGCTATCTCAATTAAAATACAAATAGCATACCTCCCAGAACTAGAGAAAACAATTTGAAAACTCATATGGAACCAGAAGAGACCTAGAATAAAAAAAGCAGTTCTAGGCAACAAGGGGAAGGTGATGGTGGGGAACATCAAAATTCCTGATATGAAGTTATAATACAAAGCTATGGTGATAAAAACAGCATGGTATTGGCAAAAAAAAAAAAAAAAGAATCAAGGATCAGTGCAACAAAATAGAAAATGCAGAAACAACTCTAAGCTCACTGAGCTAACTGATCTCTGATTAGGTCAAAACTCCTTCACAAGAAGAAAGATAACCTCTTTAATAAGTGGTGCTGGGCTAACCAGCTTTCCACATGTCAAAATTTAAACCTAGACCTGTATCTCTTACAAAGCACTAAACTAAAATTGAAATGAATCAAAGATTTAAATATTCAAACAGAAATAATCTGTTGGAAGATAGAATATGTAAAATTCTTGAAGACATAGTTGTAGGCACTTTATGAACAAAATTCTGATCACACAAGAAATATTATAAAGAATCAACAACTGGGATCAAATAAGATTAAGATACTTTCACAGAGTAAAAGAAACCACCAACAGAGTGAAGGCACAATCCACAAAATGGGAAAAAAAAAAAAACTTTACCAGCTACTCCTCAGACTAAGGACTAATATCTAGAATATATAAAGTACTCAAAAAAATCAAAACCCCAAATTTAAAGACCCAATCCATAAATAGTCATCTGAAATGAATAGATACTTCTCAGATGAAGTACAAACAGCAAATAAATACATGAAAAAATCCTCAATATCACTGGTCTTTTGAGAAATGCATATTAAATCAACACTGATATTCCATCTCACTTCAGAAAGAATGACCATCATCAAGAAATCAACCAACAATAAATACTGGTTGGGGGAAAAAGGAACTCTTCTCAAATGTTGGTGGGAGTGTACCTTGGTAAAACCACTATGGAAATCTGTATAGAGATTTCTCAAAAATTAAAAGTAGAGGTTCCATTTGACCCAGCTATTCCCCTTCTAGGTATCTTCTCAAAAGAGTTAAAAGCATCATACCATAGTGATATGTGCATGCTCATGTTTATAGAATAACAATTTATAATAGCTAAACCTTGGAAATAGCCCATATGCCCAACAATGGATGAATGAATAAAGAAAATGTTGCTTTTATATGCCATGGAGTACTACTCTGCCAGAAAGAAGGATAAACTTGAGATATTTTAGGTAAATGGATGTACCTCAAGACCACAATTTTAAGTGAAATAAATTGGACACACAAATTTAAATATTGCATTCTTTGTCTTGTGTGAGAAACACAAAATAAAGAACAAAATTGAGGGTAAATATTGGGAAATAGGAAATGTGTTTACATGAGAAGGGAATAAGGGAGGGGAGAAAGGGAAAAGTGATTTAAAAAAGAGGATGGAAGGGAAAAATGGAAAAAGAGCTTTTGTAAGTGCAAAGGGGAAAAAGGATTGAAGGGAGGGAAGGGGAATAGGAAAAAAAAGAATTAAGACATACATTATTATATACAGATGCAAATTCCCTATGACAAATGTGATCACTATGTATGGCAAGCATGTACCAATAAAAAAAAAACAAACTATGTAATAAAAATTTAGGGAAATAGTAAATAGTTTATACTATAATGAGGCAAGAATCCATGAAGTATTATCTATATTAAACATGAGTAATTATTTAAAAGTATAACAATAGAAATATTTAAATCTTTGAATACATCTAAAATAGAAAAATGAAATTGTGAAATTTAAAATAAGCTATCAAGAAACATGTTATATACTTGAGGTTATATTAGCAGGTTAGATAGGAGATATAAGCATAGTTATACTAATAATTACATTAAATTTAAATGTAATATGTAATTCCATAAAAATCCAGTATGTTTAAATTGCATAAGATAAATGTATACTGCTTGTAAGAGATATGCTCTAAGTATAATATCATGAAAAATTTAAAGGGTGCAAAATATTACTATGTAGAAATATTGGCACAATATATTGATAAAAGATATTACTTGCTTTGGGGAAGATATATTTGCATAGTAATATGGTAAAAATATCAAATTTGTAAATCTCCATCAAGGAAATTATAAAGCCTCAAGATATAAAAATTTTAAAAAGATAAGTCTGAACAGGAAAACAGTAAAAGCCAGAATCATAGGAGAACATTTTAACGTAAATTTCTTGAGCTACATTTCTTTGTAAAGAAAACCAAGTAGTGGTTTAGATTAGAATATGTCTCAAACATGAAGTAATTTAGTATCTCAATCCTGCCCTAAGACAAAATACCCAACACCCACAATTTAAAAGAGGGAAGGTTTTATTTTGACTCACAGGTTCAGTACATAGTTGGCTCACACCAAGGGAAAAACAGGATGGCAGAGGATCATGGCAGAGAAAATAATTGTTCAACCTTTGGTAGCTGGAAGGCAGAGAGAGAAGGGAGGAGACTGGAACAACAATATCCCTTTCCAGATCATGATCCCAGTGACTCTCCTCCATCCAGGCCCTACTTGTTAGTATGAATTCATCAATGAATAAATCTACTGATGAATATAGCACCCCCATGACCAATCACCTTCTAAACACATGAGACATTTGTGGCATAATTAGATATAGAACAAAATTGATACGTGGGCTTACTGTATCCAATAATGGCATAAATTATTTTCCTTTATTTATGTTTATTATAAGGAAAATGAACTATATCCTAAAAAGTGCAAAAATATAATTTTTGAGAGCCAGTAAAAATGGAGAATGTGTTGTTCAGTCTCAATGGAGTTAAGCAAAAACCTGATAAAACAAATTTGGCCAACAGATTAAGAACACATCTCAATATTAATTAGAAATAATTTATTTTAAATGATAATCAATAAACGATATATGAGACCAAGAAGATAAAGAAAAATTCATAAATGTTTACTGTTACTGACATGAACTTCTCAGTTTATAATTAAATATTGATAAAATTGTTTAAAATGAGAAGAAAGATAAGTTTAATGTTCATTACATACAAAAATTTTCTTTAGGTAAAGACTATAAATATATATTGCAAAATTTATTTTATCTCCTGCAATATTTTGCTAATGCATGCAATGCTACAAATATTAATGTTTATTTACACTACAATCTAATTTTTAAAATAATAAAATACTTCAATGACTCCATAGATTTTAGATATTAGAGTTTATATGGCAATTCAGGATAATAATCAAGTGTACATATTTCTCATCAAAGTTAAAATATTTGGGGGAAATTGGAGCATTACTTTTACTGGCCCTTTACGAGAAAGTATTTTTTCATACAGTTATATAACTGTGTTGAAGAATATACAACAATTCTTATCATTTAAATGATCACTGAGATAATAACAATTTTCTAAGTATTTACAAATAAAGTTAATGCATTTTACCATGAAAATTTCAGAGTAATTTTTTAAAAAAATCATTAATTTGACCTCCATTTTATGGAATATACATAAGTTACAAAGGAAAATCACAGTAGTAAAGAAATCTAATTATATCAAGTACCCATGTTAGAGTATGGTCTTTAATTCAATCTCCCTTATTCTTTATTCTTACTAACACTGATAGAATTATTTCCAGAGGTAAAAAGACCATTCTTTTACCCCTAGAGAACAGAAATCCTTTGGTGCCAGTATCACCCATCCGTTATTGTGTATCTTTAGTTAGACAGCAGCAGTGTTAAGATAAGCATGCTGTCTTTATGAATAACTTTTTAATTGTCTAAGAAGATTCAGTAAGTCTGACATTAGAAAATATAATTTGAATCTTTTAAAATTTTCTTCTGCAGTAAGGAGAAAATGATGGCCTCTGCTTATGACTCAGCCATCTGTATCTGGTTCATTTCATCACAAAATTCAAATCCTTGAATATTTCACTGATAATTTACATCAATATATCTTGATGAAATTAAGTAGAAAAGTATAATTCATTCTGGTTGATTTTATGTAATTAAATAATGTCAAACACAATACTTCTTTTGAATATAATGGACTGAGTAAACAAATAAAACTGAAATAAAAAGCCGTGATAATGTATTACCCAGAGTTCATTGAAACTCAGTACACTAAAAACTTGTCACTAAGTTAAAGTGAGGAGTCCGGGAGAACTTTGAACTATTCAGGGTTTACTTTTCTTTGTCAACTATGTCATACATTCATCTAATGACTTGGACTAATGTTGTATCTTAAGGAATAAACACAATTTGAATAATAGATAGCAGTTCAAATATAATCCAGAAGGGATTCCAACATTTGCCATTACTTCTGTCCTTTTATACCTCAACTTCCCACTGTTACAGCCCAGCTGCAGCCCAGCTCTACCTTATTAAAATTCACATGATTGTGGCCTCAATGTGCATCCATAATGTGAAATAGGAAGAAAAGGTCTAAAGTGGAAGGGGAAGTGAGAGGGGTAAGGGAAAGGAAAGAAGGGAAAAGAATAAATATGAATCAAAGTCTTTGTAAATAGGGAGGGGTGGAGGGATTGAAGGTTGAAGGGTGGGGGAATGGGGAAAAAATAAAAGCCAAGATATATCATGTAAAGGTACAAATTTCCAATGATGAATGTCATCATATTGTGTACCTAAAAGGTACCAATAAACCTAAAGAATAAAAAAAATTTCACATAAAATAAAATTTACTAGACACTCTCCAAAAACAATAGATTTTGTTATTTAATAACAGTTATATAAATGGAAAGCAAAAATTACTTTCAAGTTCTTTTTGACTGGTATTAGTAATGTTTAACAGAGAATAAAAAATTACTTTGAAAAGTCAATATTCTAGAGAAAATGATATGCACTGTACATCAAGGGAGATGTTTAAAATACCTAGCTGTGATAATTTTGTCAATATACAAAGTAATTAGCTATAACTGTAAATTGAAGCATCTAATTTAGTACTGCTAACGATATTTATAATTCTTTTCCAACTCATGGATTGTCAAATACTTCATAAAATTACTACTGTACTTCTAATTTTCTGCTGACTGGAAAATTATACTACATCCATTAGAGAAAGATGAAAGAAACAGTTGGGATTTAAATTTCATTTTAAAGACTATGAAATAAAACACATGTCCTGGCTAAATAAAATTCTAGTTACTTATAAAAATATTAAAGATATCTGAGTTCAGAGATTTTCTACATTATAATATTTAATCCAAATTAATTTGCAATGATACATTATGAGCCACTTAGACATAGTGAGCCAAAGTCTTAAGTCTAGGATATATATCTTCAAATGCTAGATTCAGAGGGGATTCAAACTGGTTTTGCTTGTAATTCTAAGCTAGATAAATTAAATATATCTGAACATAGGACCAAACTCTTCTTTGAGTGCAAGGACACAGGAAGCCCTTATATCTATCTGGCAGAGAAAAATCTATTTTATTTTCAGCCAAATGCACTTTCATCTAGAAATTAAATTTCACATGAACAAACAAGAACTTTTCAAAGTTCCTTGAAGTAATCACCAGCTACTAAAAGAAATCTTTCCCTGGACACTGGTCCCTCTGTAACTTGAATCTTTCTTTTCTTTTCAGGTAATTCTGCACACCAAAGACTGTTCCTTAAATTCCTATATTTACAAACAAATCTTTATGAACTAGTGCTACATTATGTCATGGTTTAATATGTACTATGCTAACTCTCCTCTGCCCTGCTATATTTCATCAACATCTTTGGAGTCATTTCTTGCAGACAAGTCTCAGTTCATCTGTTTTGTGCTGCCATTACAAATTCAAATCAAGCAGGAACTTTTTCCATGATTGCCTGAAATTTTCTCACCCTGTCATCTGTCAGCCTATCTTTCTTACAATTATTTTGTAGAAAATAAATTTAATAAGGCCTAATGCTTTGTATTTGCACCATGATAGTACTGGGCTATAGTCAGCAATTTGATTTTTTCTAGAAGAGGCTAAAGGTTTAGGGGAGACTCCATTCTATTGATCCTGCCAAAAAGTATTATAAGCAAGCATGTTATTGTGGTGGTGGTGGTGGTGGTGGTGGTAGTGGTTTGTGTGTGTGCATGTGTGTATTAAAATTTTGTTTTGCTTTGTGTTCCTGGGGATGGAACTCAGGAACTCATGTGTGCTAGGCAAGTGAAATATCACCAAGTTACACCCTCAGTTCTCTTACTAGAATTTATGCTGCAAACATTATTCTAAATTTCAGGCACAAGCTGCTGGGAAAATATTGTTGTTCATTCATAATGTTTATTAAATGGTTCATGATAACAGCTTCAAATTTTATGAAACATTGGATATATGCAACATCATAGCAATATTATATACTAGTTATAACAACAATTCAAAAGAGAAAAGACAATTTCATATAACTTCCCCTCAATAAAATTTTTCCTCAATTGCCTTTCCGGAATTGGAAGCTTAAATATGCACATTTATTATTGTATTCTTGTAAGTTACTCTTTAAATTGCATTCTTCTTAAATAAGAAAGCCTATCTGAAATCCTATGAAGCTAAAATAAAATACTGAACACTTAAAGCATAAATAATGAAAGCTACTTGTAGAAAATTAAGATGAGGGAAATATCTGTCTTTTCTTCTTGTGATTTTTAAAATTTGTTTTGTTTTTAGTTGCTTGAGAAAATTTTTTTAGTTATAATAGTGTTTGTTATCTTAATGGAAGCATAGAAAAATATTCTTCAATTTTATAAAACTTACTTTATAAAATTTCAAACAGATTTAGTTTTGTATTTCATGTGTCCATTATTCAGTCAATTAAAATAGTTGGAATGCATTATGTGCCACAGTTTGTGTAGATAGTTATGAGTACAATTGAGCAAAATTAAATCATTATGCAGACTCCATTCCATTCTGATGGATGAGGGCAGAAAAATAATTAAATAAAATGTATTTCAATAGATGGTAAGTATCAGAAAGAGAAATGTAGCAAGTTAAAGGAGGAGGAGGTGTGATTTACAGTGTTGGCTGTAGAGTAGGCATTTCCATCACAAAAGACAAAGCCAAAAGTCTTTTACTTGTTCTTGTGAATAGGAAGATGGCTAGCATGATTGAAGTGAGGATGGAGAAAATGATGAGGCAGTGCCAAAGGGATCTATCAGAAAGGCTGGTAATGTGTATGAATGCCAATTGAGATAAATGGATTGATATCTAGTGTTCTACTTTACTGTGACAGAACACACATTCTTCTCAGCAGCACACATTTCTCCAATAGACCACATATTAGTCCATAAAATCATTTTAAGTAAATACAAAAGAATCAAAATCACCCCATATATACTATCACACCATTTTGCTTTAAACTAGAAGTCAGTCATAAAGAAACCACAGAAAAATTTAGAAACTGCAAACTTAATAAATGTGCTACCAAAGCAAGAGCGCACCTGGAAACTTAATAAGACACTCTTGACTACACAATGGGTCAACAGATGAAATTAAGGAAGAAATCAATTTTTAGAATCAATGCTCATACTAGGAAACATAGAAAGCTCTAATAAATACCTGATGATGAACCCTCCAGGTACTTGAAAAACAACAATCCAAAGCCAAATCTAGTTTAAGGAGGAAGCTAAAGATGAGAGCAAAAATGAAAAATTGAGACAAAATACAAATAATTAACAAATTGAAAAGATGGTTCTTTGAAAGAATAAAAAAAAAAGATAAAACCTTAGCCAATTCTACAAAAAAGACAGAAAAGACTCATATTGATGCAATTAGAAATGTAAAAGGCATAATCACAATAGATAATATCAAACTCTAGATGATAGTAATTACTATGAAAATTGTGTTCCAATAATTATGAAGAAATAGACAGGTTACTAGACTTATACAAATTCCCAAAACCAAACCAAGAAGATGCAAAAGTTCTGAACGATCCAATAACAAACAATGAAACTGAGGCAATAACAAAAACCTGCCAAATAAGAAAAGCCCAGGACCTGATAGATTCATTGTTGAATTCTACAAGACCATTAAAGAGAGATAACCAATAGTCATCAAAATCTTCAATGAAATTGTAAAGGAAATAATGCTTCCAAACTCATTTCTGGAAGCCAGCTTCACTTTGACTCCAAAACAAGGACCTTAAATACCACTGCTACTATAATAATAAATGAGGGGATCTAGAAATGAGGGAGGGTGGGAAGGAGATGGCATAAAAATGAATCAAGTTATATTAAGTAACTTTACCTATTTCCTAACATGAATGAAAATAACACATATTGTAAACAGCAAATAACAACATAAAAAAATAAATTTAATGCATGACTCAGGAAATGATGACCTAATTGTAATCACTACATTGATATAATGGGCCTTAACCTTACAGCAAGTCACTGGTTAGAACAGGGAAAACAAACTTGCATTATAATTGCCAGTGTTAGAAATAGCAATGCGAATCCTTGTCCTTCTATTGATTACTTGTGTGACTTTAGATATGTTACCTCAATTAACTGAAAATTTTACTTCTTAACATTTTGTGTTATGTGTATACCTGTCTTACGGAGTAGCAATGTGGATTAAATAAAATGTAGGAAGTAACTACTTGAATCATGTCATAGCTATTCAGTAAAAACCATTTATTTCTCCAGTTGACTTTATTTGCTCAATTTGCATACCTCCAGTTTACTTTCTTTGCAAGCCTCTTGGGTCCCCCTTTATTTTTCCTGCCTATAACAACTCACATTTAACTAAACATAAAAAATCAGAAATAAAGTAGCTAAGAATGTGTTTTCATCAACATAGCACAACTAAACATCCAAGAAAGTCTCAAATTTTGTTTTTAATTTTTTTCAGATCTGTACTCATGGTTCTCAATGAACAAAGCCAGACTCTGAGGAATGTCCAGAAGAAAAAAAAAAAAAAAAAACACACACAAAACAAACCATAATTTTTTCTTTTGTGCTCCCTACACTCAATATTTCAAATGATTTATAAAAGTGTAAAATAGAACCTGTAGTGAATAAGAATGCTCACATGTGTGAATGGTGGCATGCAGTTCAAAATAGTTAGATCCATGGTCCAACCCAAAAGGTTCCATGGTCCTCCAAGACTGCACCTGTCAGAATGCTTAGCAGGGCTATCCCATCTGTTGTCTTTACCCAGATCTGTACCTAGCCGGATGACTTTCATTTAAAAGAGAGTAAATATATTATGAAAATTTGTTATTTGCAATATTTATTACCAGTAAAAAATTCAACTTTGAATTTCCTAAGAGTCAATTTCAGAATTTCTTTACTTTTTAAAAAATTAAAATATTTTTTTCTTTATTTTCAGAAAAATATACATACATACAGAAAGAGAGGCTCTCAGTACAGGTTTGAGAGTCTGTCTCTAATGAGACAGAAGGACAAACACTGTCAGAACTAATAATTCTCTGTGGAAGGTTTTTAAATGGGAATGACATGATAGCTCAGACTCAAAAAGGAGAGTATTTTTCTACTTGTTTTTACAAAACTTTCTTTTGCATAAATTCTCCCTAACCCATCTTTTACTAGGGAAGCAGGTGCAATTTTCTTGTTAGCTTTAAGAAGAGAATGTTTTTCAACCATACTCATTGTAACTTTCTACAATGATGGTAAGAAAAATAATAACAACAAAATCAGGAAAGAGCCAATGTTATTCCCGTGTTTTCATTTTTTAAATTTTGAATAAAATGGAGGGACACTAATACTGTATCTCTCTAAAAATAAAACAGGCTAAATATTGTAGTTGCTTAAGCAAGGAGATTTTACAAATTTAAAGAAAACTGAAATTACACAAGAAACCCTTCTGATTTTTTCTGGCAAAGAGCCCCACAATAATGAGAAAGTAATCAAATAAAGAAAATAGCAGCACAGTTATAATAGCTAAAGTTTGGAAACAGCCCAAGGGCCTATCAGCTGGAAACTGGATAAAGAAAATGTGTTCTTTCTTTTTTAGAAAATGGAGTACTACTCGGCCATAAAGAATGACAAACTAGAGACATTTATAGCTAAATGGATGCATATTGAGGCCATACTCTTAAGTAAAATAAATAGGTGTAAATACCGAATAGTTTCTCTAGTGTGAGAAGCTGAAAGTGTAAATAGGGACTAAAATGATTAAAATGAATAATTGATAATTTGAAATAGAAAGAAAAGGTCTAAAGGGGTAGGGAAAGTGGGAGGGGAAGGGGAAAGGAAAGAAGGGAAAGGAAAAATTATATGAAAAGGAAAAACTGGAAACAAAGTTTTTGTGTATAGGGTAGGGTGGAGAGGTGAAGGGAGGACAAAGAATGGGGAAAAAAGAACCAAGATACATCATGTACAGGTACAAGTACCCAGTGATAAGTGTAAATGTATTGTATACCTAAAATGTACCAATAAAAGAATTTAAGGAAAAAAGGAAAATAATAATTAAAGCAGTGGTATTTATTACCTAACTGGGTTAAAACTGGGTGAAGATTATCAAAGGGAGCCAGAGGGATTTGTCCTGCAAATTTCAAATACCGAAAAGACAAGATGAATAAGAAATTACATGTCCCATAGACTTCGAGGATCGAACTTGGGTCTTGAGCTTGCGCAGCACACGGTGAAACCGCTGAGCTAAATTCCCGGCCCTGACCCATAAACTCCTTTATAAAATTCATATATTTATTGGTACATTTTAGGTATAAAATACATTTACACTTATCTTTGGGTGCTTGTACCTGAACATGATGTATCATGGTTCTTATTTTTTTTCCCCATTACCTGTGCTCCCTTCACCCCCTCCACCCTTCCCTATTTACACAGACTTTGATTCCTTTTTTTTCTTTTTCTTTCTCATAATTTTTCCTTTCCCTCCTTTCCTTTCCCATTCCCCTCCCAATACCCCCACAGCCTTGGAACTTTTCCTACTTCAAATTATCAATTATTCATTTTAATCATTTTCATCCTTATCTACATTTTCAGTTTCTCACACTAGAGAAGTTATTTGGTATTTACACATGTGTGTCCTATTTATTTC
>NW_004624792.1:14272833-14306505 GCF_000247695.1 Heterocephalus glaber
AGTTGAGATCATAAAAATCTGTACCACACTGACAAATGTTCTTCTGAACCCACACACCTTAAAAAAAGTAATTGGTTTATAAATAACAAAAAATAAAAATTATGGGCCTCCTTCAGGGTATGTCACTGCTGTCACAGTAGGCAATGTAGGAATCCGTGTGCACATACGAGTCAATGAGTCTCAGCAAGCCAGCAGCAGACCAAGTACAGTGGTCTCATATGCCTTTATTGCAGAGATTCTCTTTACTTTTCCGCAGAGCTTCAATTTTCATTGAGGAGCCTGAGAAGCCCTCTTTCTGTTACTAACTTCTGGTCTATCTTGTGGCGCTCAGGACAAGGGTCTTTATAATCCCCTGTGACTCTGTATTGTGGGACCAGGTAGCAGAAAAGCCAGAAGGCCAGAGGTGCGAGGGGGGGGGCTGGGCCTTGGAGGCGCCTGCGGATCTAAGAGGACCTCACTGTGTCGTGGGCGTGTCCCGGGAAGGCCAAGAACCTTCAAGCTGCTTGTCTCACCTAGCTGGTTGCAGCAGGGAGAGAGTCAGATGAGGGCGAGGCTGCAAGCCAGGCCTGGGACCTCCCCCATAAACTTTTAAAGTGCACTTTTCCTGTTATTTTTCTGTGTTGTTTATTGATACCAGTATAATAATAAATTATGTGGTTCTTCATTTTTTTTCTATCATGCTTTTTTCCACTTCTATGAAGGAGCCATAGAATGAGTTTTTGCACACGTTGATATTCCCTGTCCTCAGCAAATCACCTTGGTGATTGAACAGTACATTTTACTTACTGGTTAAATTGTTCTTCCTTCTCCCTACTTTTGCCCAGGAGTTAAGGTTTGCCCAGGAAGAGGGTGTGGGTTGATAAAATGACAAAAGACAGAGCGTGAAGATAATTTTCTCTCCACTGGGACCCCAAAATCACTTATACTATGTGCACAGGTTTGAACTGAAATCTCCCCCTACTTTCAGAAGAGCAAATCACTATCACCCAAATGAGGCACTGCAAATGTACCAGTGACTATTTGTGAATGACATACACATGACACACATGTGATTAGAAGCTCATCAAATTACTCCACATCATCCTTGTACACGTTATCATTTTAAAAATAAAAGTTTTACTTTAATAAATTTTCAATAAATCATTTTATCTTCACATTTTATTTTTAATTTGAACTTTTTTTGGGGGGGTACCAGGAATTGAACTCAGGGGCTTGTGCTCGTGACACCACTGAGCTAAATTCCTGGCCCTTGAACAGTTTTAATAAGGAGTAATTGGTATGCAATAAGCTATATGTTAAATTGCATATTTTATAAATTGATATATATATATATCACAAGAAACCATCACCATAATCAAGATGACAATTATTTGTCAGTTCCAAAAGTTTTCTAATTCTACTTTATAATCACTCTCTGAAGCCCATAACCATCCATTAATAATCATTATTGTACTTTCTGTACCTTTAGATTGGTTTATATTTTCTAGAATTTATGCAATGTAAATCATAGATTATGTCCTTCTTTGGCCTGTCTTCATTCATTTAACAAAATTTTATTGAACTGCACCCTTATTTTTGCTGGTATCTATCCATTTTTAAAAATTTGAATAATATCACATTGTTTCAATATCCTTCATATACTTTATTCCATCACTAGTAGAGTTTGAAGTTGATTCCATCTTTGTACTTAACACGTAAATTTCCTATAAACAATTTTATGCAAATTTCTATGACCATATGCTTTCAATTTCTCAAGTATGTATCTAGGAATAGAATTGTTGAATCATACAATAGATGACTTTTTAGAAACTGAAAATGCTTTCCAAAATGGTGTATTGATTTATATTTCTATCATTTATGAAGAAAGGGCTGGGTCTATTTCTTTTGCAAAATATCAGTATGGTCTAGATTTTTAATTTTAGTATTTCTAATAGTTGTATAGTGAGCTCTCCTTTTGATTTGATCTATATTCTTAATAAATAATAATGTTGGAACCTGTGGCCCTGGTGGAATTCTTAGACCCATGGGCTTGTTCCTGACCAACTCCACAACTGTGGATTCCATGCCTTGGATCAGCCACCACCAACTTAGTGCTGTTTCTGCATTGTTTTCCCTCTGCATGGAACAGCAGAAGTGCTAGCCTAAGGACAGACCTGATCTTGCACAAGGAAAAACTCTGAAATAGGGGATTCAGTATGACTGATGAGAGGGGGAATCATATCATAAAAGCTGAAGAAAACTTCAACGAAAAGGATCTGAAGACTTAACATGGGTGAATAAAGGAGGAGCTACATTCTAGAAGCTCAAAACATCAACTAGAGACACAGGAGGAGAATCTATCATAAATGGAAAGAGACATAAGAAATGAATTCACCAAACACAATGTGATGACTACGTCTGAATTCTGATTTGAAGATTCTAACCCAAAGAACACTGTCTGTAGACAATCACGAAAGACAACCATTCCACAAGGAAGAGAGAACTACAGTGGGACTGAGAGAAACAGCAGCAGTTGGAACTTGGAAGGAAAATACAGGACACTGCTTCCAGAGTGGCCTGCCACAATCAACATTTGGTGAGTGACCTTATTCCAGTGCCCACTACCACAATTGCAGAAGGAAATCTGGTGGGGATGCCACTGTAAGGAAAGGCTCAGTGTTCCAACAAGAGCTCCAGAACAACCTCTTGGCTCCAAGCTCTGGTCCACATTATCAAGTTCCCAGAGTGAACATGAACTCAGTTTATCCCATTGAAGGCCAAGTTCAGCCTGAGTTACATAGGATTGGAAGGTCATAGTGACACCCTGTCCACACTGTATGCTGATATTTGCATCCAGCATTGTTCTAGGGGCAGAATGCCACCTTAGACTTTCACCTTATATGTAAGTAGTGTCATATCTTGGTTTAAGCTCTGCTCCTTATTCCTAGACTGTGGAAAAGAGCCACATGTCCAAACAACCGAGAACTTTCTGTTTTCCTCTTTCTGTTTATCCCCCACTTACCTTCAATTATTTTCTTTTTTTGTCTTTTATGAGTGTGAGTGTATATATGTTTGTGTACTGGCTTCATTTCCTCTTGCATTTTTCTTCTAATATAGTTTATGGAGGCTAAGTGAATTCTCCCTTGTCCTTTTTTATTCCTTCTACTTATATCCATATTTTTTTGCCTGCCTTCTTTCTCCTATTTCTTAATCTTTCTCTATTTTTTCTTTCTTCTACCTTCTTTTAATTTGTCTCCCCTTAACTTTTTCTATAATATTTATATTAGTCATGGGATCCTTTCTAAATGTCATTTCTCACTATCAATGTTATAGCCAGTTTTACCTGTTATCCTCACCTAAAGACATAACATACCTCTACCACCATTAGCATCCTTTGCCCCTCCTCTTTCCTTTTTCCCATAACACATAGATGAAGACTTTTTATAAGAATCTTTTTCTTTTTTCCTCCTCATCCGTGATTGCTTGGTCCTCAACCTTTGGGCTTTATATAGCTGATTTTTATAAAATAGCTGTTGAGTGCTTTTGTATTTTAACCACAAGAGGAGATTTAGTTATCACATTTAGTGCATCTTAGCTGTGGGTTAGTACTTGGGCTCTTATGATACTTAAACTATAACTCTGAATTTCTTCCCTATGCTAAAGGGAGTTCCAAAATTGGGTCTCATAGTATCTTCCCAACTGGCTCTAATAGATACTATTATAACTGATTAGCTTGTTACTACCATAGCTGATATGATTGCATAGGAATACTCCTGACTCAATAAACAATTTTGTGCCAGTGAATCTGTGTGCTAATCCTACCATCTCACCTAGGAAGAGGGACAGTCAAAGTTCCTAACCCAAGAACTCAGCCTGGATCAGACTCTGCAAGAATGCCTGCAGCTTGGCAGAAAAAGTCCTGAGAAGTCTTTAGCTTCAGTACAGCAGTAGAAGATTCAGAGGAGCTAGTGGGATGTGAGCACTCAGGTTCTCACCAATGAAGCTACATTTAAATCTCATATACACTCTCATTGTTATATTTAATCTGTGTTCACATCAGATATCTTATAGTTTTGAGTTTTTATATCTTCATTAGTTTGGTAGAGTGGGGTTATGTTGTATTCTTTAATGT
The DNA here is from genome assembly GCF_000247695.1 of Heterocephalus glaber. The sequence continues at coordinate 14,276,945 of NW_004624792.1, forward strand.
GTTTTCATTTTTACTAGGTTTTCATTTTTGAATATTTTTTCTTCCATTTTCCCTGTTTAATAGGTGTCTAGGTTCTCTTCCTTGCCTCTGCTTCCTCCCTACTTTCATTACCTTAAACCCCTAAGCAAAACTATTAATACATTTCTTTATTCTTTTTTGAGCAAACTCTTCCACCAATGTTTTAATAGCCCATACTTAGCTCTACCACAATCATTTTCTCTTCTCTAGTATTAACCTTCAATTTTCCACATCCTAATCCTTTGGCTGTCCCATAACTTACCTGGCCTGTTGTCCTATCACAGGTTCTGACCACCATATAGCTTTCCTCAATCACAAAGTAAACTCCCTTTCTCCCATATCTCATACTTGCCCCATAAAATATCCTCTGAAACTCTCAAAACTAATCCATTCACTCAACAAAAAGTGCCCCAATGAAATCAAAACTCACATCAAAGTTTTCTTCTCATCTGTCACCATCCCCCTACAAACCACCCTGTGTTCTATACTCCTCATTCAGCCATTTTTCATTCTCCTCCCTCCATTTCACCTACCTCATTGCAGAACAATCAGAAATAATAAATGGTCATAATAAGCATAGAGGATAGATAAAGGGGGAAAGTGTAACTGTTATTATATGAAAGTATTGTATGATTGACTCTGTTGATGATGTTATAACCAGAAGTAATTCTTTTGATAAAACATAAGGAAAGGGGCCAAAGCAATTAAAGTAAATAACAAAAGAAGTATATACTAATACTGTGCTAATACTGGACATACAAAGCTGAAAATTATTCATGGGGAGGCAACATCCTACTAAATCTCCATATATGCCACCAACTCTTGTCATATATATTACATATGTGTGCATACACATACACACACACACACACACACACACACACACACACACACACATAGGAGCATGGGAAGCAAGGCAAGAGAACATCCTTAAATTTATTCAATTCTCCCAAGGCAGAGCAAGGGGTTACAAAGGGAGAAGGAAAAAAAATCAGGTAGAAGAACTCTATGAAAAGTTTTCAGAAGGCAGTAGAAAATAAATGAGTTCAAAAAGACAATGAACCAAAAATTCACAGCAACTTCATTCAATATGCCCACAATCATTTTAAGTTATTATAAATAGACAAAATTTTGAATAACAGATTCAACAAGGATGAGGAATCCTTAAAAAAGTCTGACAAAAATACTTGAAATTAAAGAACTGTATAGACTTCATAAGTTGCAGAAACAACAAATATGAAGACATAGTATCTGAAATTGAGAACAAAACACTGAATTTTGATGAGGTCTTCAAAGAAAATAATAAAATAGGAGAAAACTATCCAGCAGCTACTAGATGGCAAGAAGAAGACCAATTTAAGCCTTATTAGAGTTAGAGAAAAACTAGAACATGGTACAGATAGATTCACTAATATGTTTACAAAAATCACAAAAGAAAATTTCCAAATATAAAGAAAAATTTTAAAAACAAGTAAATGATGCTTACAGAACACCAAATATTATGAAAAAAGCTCATTGAGACATATCTTTATTAAATTGTGAGATATTTAGCCAAAAACTAAATTTGCAAAGCCATCAGAGAAAAAAATTAGCACATAAAGTCAAACCATTTAGAAAAACAGCAGATTACTCAATATAAAGCCTAAAGATCAACAGAGTGTGGAGTGAAGTATTTCAAGGGCCAAGAACAAATAATTTCCAGCCAAGATGAATCTATCCAGCAAAGCTATCCTTTAAAGTAGATGGAGATATAAGATACTTCCATGCAAAAAACCACCTCAAAAGATACATATGTGCTAAACCAGCTCTAAAGAAAATACCCAAGAATATTCTCAACAAAAATAATGGAACTGACACAACTAAAAACACAGAAGAAACTACTGAGATAAATGAAAAAAACAACAACAACAAATGAACATCAGAAAAAGAAAAACAAAGAATTCACCATCAGATAAAGGAGGCAATGATAGTAAATAATCAACACATCTCAGTTATATCTCTCAATATTAATCCCTCAACTCTCCAATTAAAAGATATAAACTGTCAGATTGATTAAAAACAGAATGCAGCAATATGTTCCATTCAAGAATCTCATTTAATCCAAAAAGATGTTCATAGATTGAAAAATAAAGGATGCAAAACAATATTCCATGGACCAGGACCACCAGTACCAGTATTCCAGTGCCAAAAACCACGCAGGGGTAAGAATACTAACCCTGCTTCTATAAGCAGAAGTAGCATATCCAGTGTAGAAACTTCATGCTAATACTAATTAGAGTAAACAATAATGGTCACTACTAGTTAAGGGAATAATTCAATAAGAACAGACAATATTGATAAACATATATGAATCAAATACTGGAGCACTTATCTTAATTAAACAAAAACTTATGAAATTAATAGATCAAATGAACACTAAACAACCATAGTAGGGTTTTTTAACACCCAATTTTCACAAAGGGATATGTCAACTTCATAAAAAAAATCAGTAAAGAAATATCAGAGCTGAACCACATCCTTGGACATAAAAAATTAATAGATATTTATAGAGTATTCCACTCATCTACAACAGAGTATATACATTCTTTTCAACATCAAATGGTAACTTTTCCAAAATAGTGTATTAGAACACAAAAGATGCTTAAATAAATATATAAGATATAAAATTACATCATGTATACCATCAGATGACTGTGCAATGAAAATAACAATCAAAAACAGAAGAAATTTTGGAAAAGACAAAAGCTCCTAGAAAATTAACAACATACTCCTAAGCAATCAATAGGTCACAGGAGAAACCTAAGAAGAAATTTAAAATTTTCTGGATGTTAATGAAAATGTACAACTCACCAGAACCTCTGGGATACTATGAAAGCAATTCTAAAAGGAAAATTCATCACAATCAATCCTTGCATGAGGAAAACAGTAGAAGCTCAAATAAATAACCTTATGGGAAATCCTAAGATACTTGAGACACCAAAAAAGCCAGCCCCAAACCAAATTTAAGAAGGGAAATTATAAAATGAAGGTGGGAATCAACAAAATTGAGACCAAAAATACTTTTAGAAGTCAACAAATCAGAGTTGGTTCTTTGAATGCTTACATAAAGCAGATAAGCTTTTAGCCAAGCTCACCAAGAGAAAGAAAGAAAATAATCAGGGCAATTAAAAAATGAGAAAAGTGAAATTGGAACTGACAAAATCAAGAAGAGAGTAACTACTTTGATAAATTATACTTCAAAAAATTAGCAAATTTTGAAAAAATGGACAGATTCCTAGACACATACAAATTATAAAAACTAACCTAAGAAGACATAAATATGGTTAACAACCCAATAACAAACAATGGAATTGACACAATAATAAAGAACTTACTCAGAGAAAAAGCCTAGGACCTGATGAATTTACTGCTAAATTCTACAAATCCTTTAGACAGATTATATTACCAATACTCCTCAAGGTCTTCAAAGAAATGGATAGAGTGCTCCCAAATTCATCTATGGAAGCCAATATACTGATCACAAAACCAGATAAAGACCTAAAATTAAAAGTATAGGCAATCTCCTTAATTAACACAGATGCAAAAGTCCTCAACAAGAAATTAACAAATAGAATGCAGCTCATCATCCAAAATATCATATATCATGATCAAGTAAGTTTTACCCCAGAGATGCAAGGATGATTCAAAATATGTCAATAAATATATTATATCATATAAACAGAAGCAAGGTAAAAAATTACATGATCATATCAATAGATGCAGAAATGTTTTTGAGAAAATCTAACATCTCTTCATAATAAAAACCTTGAAAAAAGTAGGTGTAGAAAGACTACACCTGAATATTACAAAAATTATTTATGAAAAACCAAGTCATCATTATACTATAATGGGGACCAATTAAAACATTTCCCTGAAATTCAAGAACAAGATAAGGAAGTCCACTATCACCTCTTCTAGTCCACAAGTGCTTGAAATGTTAGACAGGTTCAGTAGAGTAGTTAGATACAAAGTCAACAGTCAAAAAGCAATAGCCTTCTTGAACACAAATAACAGACTCACTGAGAGAGAAACTAGGGAAACAATTCCTTTTATAATAATATCCAAAAAAATGAAATATCTAGGAATCAATCTAACATAAAGATCTCTACACTGAAAACTATAGCACTAAGAAAATGGAAAGATATCCCTTTCTCCTTGGTAGGAAGAACTAGTAGAGTGAAAATGTCCATACTTCCAAAACTGCTATATAGATATAATGCAATGCCAATTAAAATTCCAACAATATGTTTCACAGAACTAGAGAAAACAATCTAAAAATTCATTTGGAACCAGAAGAGACCTAGAATAGCAAAAGCAATTCTAGGCAATAGAGACATAGGAGGGGGTATCACAATCCCCAACTTGGAACTATACTACAAAGCTAATGTGATAAAAACAGCATGGTATTGGCAAAGAAACAGACCGGAGGATCAGTGGAATAGATTAGAAGAACCAGAAACAACTACAGACATATCCAGCCACTTTATCTTTGACAAAGGTGCCAACCATCCTCACTGGAGGAAAGATAGCCTCTTTAATAAATGGTGTTGGAAAAACTGGATTTCAATCCACCAAATATTAAAACTAGACCTATATCTATCACCATACAGTAAACTAAGATAGAAGTAGATTAAAGATCTAAATATTAAAACTGAAACACTGAACTTGCTGGAAGATAAGTTAGGTAGAACTCTTGAAGACATTGGCATAGGAAAAGACTTTATGAACAAAACCTCAGTTGCACGGGAACTAGCACAACAAATCAACAACTGGGATCTCATTTTATTAAAAAGCTTCTGCACTGCAAAAGAAACCACCAACAGAGCTAACAGACAACCTACAGCGTGGGAAAAAATTTTAGCAGCTATACCTCAGACAAAGGACTACTATCTAGAATATATAAAGAACTTAAAGAAATCAGACCCCCCAAATTTAAAGACCTAATTCAAACATGGGCATCTAAAACAAACAGGCATTTCTCAGACAAAGAAGTAAAAGCACCAAATAAACATATGAAAAAATGTTCAACATCACTGGTCATTCGAGAGATGCAAATGAAAACAACAAAGAGATTCTACCTCACCCCAGAAAGAATGGCTGCTATGAAGAAACCAACCAATAACAAAAGTTGGCAGGGTTGTGAGGAGAAAAGAGCCCTTCTCCATTGTTTGGGGTGCAGACCAGTGCAATCACTGTGACTAGAGGTCCCATTTGACAAAGCTATTCCTCTGCTGGGTATCTTCCCAAAAGAATTAAAAGAATCATACCACAGCAATATATGTGCATCCATGTTTATAGTGGCACAGTTCATAACAGCTAAAGTTTAGAAACAGCCCAAGTTCCCATCAATTGGAAAGTGGATAAAGAAAATGTGTCTTTTTAATAAAATGGAGTACTACTCAGCTGTAAAGAATGACAAAGTAGAGACATTTATAGCTAAATGGATATTATTGAGGCCATACTCTTTAGTGAAATAAATAGGACACACATGTGTAAATACCGAATAGTTTCTCTGGTGTGAAAAACTGAAAGTGTAAATAATTATTAAAATGAATAATTGATAATGTGAAATAGGAAGAAAGGCTCCAAAGGGGCAGGGGAAGAGGAAGGAGTAGGGGAAAGTAAAGAAGGTAAAGGAAAAATTATGAGAAAAGGGAAAAATGGAAAAAAAGTCTTTGTAAACAGGGAAGTGTGGAGAGGGTGAAGGGAGGACTGGAAATGGGAAAAAGATAGGAACCAAGATATATCATGTGAAGGTACAAGTACCCAGTGATAAATGTAAATGTATTGTATACCTAAAATGTACCAGTAAAATAATTTAAGGGGGAAAAAAAAGGTTAGTCAGAACAATTAGTCAAGAAATAAAAAGAATATGTAAAAGAAAGAACTGAAATTATCATTATTTGCAGATGACATAATACTCTGCATAGAAGACCCTAAAACTCTACCAAAGTACTCTTAGAATTAATACTCAACTACATAAATGTAGCAGAATACAAGATCAATACAGAGAGATCATTAGCATTTGTGTACATTGATAATGAACTCAATGATAAGGAAATTATGAAAATAATATTCATAGGAGCTTCAAGAAAAATGAAATATCTAGGAATTAACCTAACTAAGGAAGTGAAAGAACTATACAAAGAAAACTACAGTACTCTGAAAAAGGAGATGGAAGAGGACATCAGAAAATGAAATGATATCCCCTGTTCCTGTATAGGAAGAACCAATATTGTCAAAATAGAAATCCTCCCCAAACTGTTGTACTGATTCAATCCAATCCAAATCAAAATACCAACAGCATATTTTACAGAAGTAGAGAAACCAATTTCAAAATGTATGGAATCCAGAAGAGACCCAGAATAGTGAAATAAATTTTGGGCAACAAGAACAAAGCAAAGAGAATTACCTGACTTCAATCTATACTACAAAGCAATGGCAATAAAAACAGCATGGTACAGAAACAGCTACATGGGTCAATGTGACAGAAGAGAGGATACAGAAACTTCCTCAGATACGTTAACCTATATGATCTTTGAAAAAAGGGACAAAGCACATGTTGGAGGCAAGATAGCCTATTCAACAAATGAGTTGGGAAAACTGGTTGTTTGCTTGCAGATGATCAAAATTAGACCCTTATCCCTTACCATATACCAAATTAAAATAAAAATGAATCAAAGATCAAAACATTAAAACAGAAACATTAAATCTATTGGAAGATAAAATAGGTAAAACAGTAGTAGACCTAGGTATATGAAAGGATTTCCTAAACAGAACCTCAATAGCAAAAGAAATAACAACAAATGAGATAGTATAAGACTAAAAGTCTTCTGTACAACAAAGAACCAATCAGTAGAATAAAGAGACAACATACAGAGTGGGGAAAAAAATTTTGCCTGCTACTCAGAGGAGTAATGTCTAGAATATATAAAAAAAACCCTCAAAGAATAAATAAATAAGCCTCCTAAAATTGATTACCCAGTCCATAAATGGGCAAGAGAAATGAACACATACTTCACAGAGGAAGAAATACAAATTTTCAACAAATATATAAAAAATTCAAGATCTTTGTCCATTAGAGAAATGCAAATTTTCATAACCCTGAAATTGCATCTTACTCTGGAAAGAATGGAAATCATTAAGAAATTAAACAATAACAAATTCTGGTGTGGCTGTGGTGAAAAAGGAACACTTCTTCATAGTTAGTGAGGATATAAACTAGTGCAATCATTATGGAAGTCAATATGGAGATTTCTCTAAGAATTGAAATTAGAAATTCCATATGACCCAGCCATCCCCCTTCTATGTATCTTCCTCAAAGAGCTAAAGACATCATACTACAGTGATACATGGATAACAATATTTCTAGCAGCACAATTCATAATAGCTAAATCCCGGAAGCTGCCTGTATACCCATCAACAGAGGATTGGATAAAGAAAATGTGGTAACTATATATAATGGAATATTACTCAGCTATAAATAATGACAAATTTGAGACTTTTGTAGAAAAATGGATACACCTAGAAAATACAGTGTTGAGTGAAATAAACCAGACACACAAACTTAAATATCATATAGCCTCTCTTGTTTGAGTGAGGCAAAGTACAAGCAAAGAAAATGATAAAGAATAGGTAAAAGCAGACAACAGGATGGATATCTTGCTGTAGGGAGGAGCAAGGGAATAGGGCAAGAGGTGAGGAGTAGAAAGAAGGGAAATAAGAAGAATAAAGATATTCCATGTACAGGAACCAAATAACTTCAATTAATGTAAACATTATATGCCATAAAATGAGATAAAATTGATAATATCAACAAGAATGAAAATTCAGCTATAGAAACTGGAGCACAAGTGAGGCAGAAGCAAAGGGGAAGGGTATTTAAAAAAAGAAACAAGCTGTAGTATATACATATAACCATTCCCCAAGATGACTGTAAACTGCATGTACTGCAAATATGTACTAATTAAAGAAAATTAATATGAATAAATGAATCAAGGACAGCAAAAGCAAATAAATAAATAAATAAATAAATACTAATGTTGGACCTCTTTCTATGTGCTTGTTATCTGTATATATCTTCCCTACATTTTCAAAAATTAACCTTATTTTAATTAATACACGAACATAAAAAATTTTGTACATTTGAATTTGGTTCCTTATGATATATGTAGACATGTAAACATTGGGTAATCAGTTTAAACATATCTCTTTTCAAACATTTACCATTTCTTTACTGCAAAAACATCCAAACTTCTTTCATTTAGCTTTTCAAGATATATAATGCACAATTGCTCTCTATATTAATCCTACGTTCCAGTGATATGCCAGAACTAACTACTTATCTCTGTCATGGGGATATTTTTTTCTTTAACCTTATGCTCATTTTCAAATTGGGTATTATACTGAAGTATGACAGTTTTTTATTATGTGGTTTGTATTTTCATTGTTTTAGTTTCTTTTTCCTTGAAGAGAAACCTTCTTAAATTTATTAATTTGCTCTTTATTAATTTGTTCTTTTACAGATAGTGCTTTCTTTGCAATAATTAAATGATTTGACCTAAGGCAAAACTGATGTTATTCATGAAGACTTAAGGTTTTACATTTTGCATTTAGGCTTATTACACATATTTGGTTAATTTCATACTTGATGTTAACTATAATCTATTGTTATAGCTTGTTTCTAGCTATCCCCCCAAAGCTTCATGCAGTCATAGGTAGGGATTTTTCAGAGGTAACTGAATCTAGTTTGTGATGCTGGGATTCAGGGTGTGTGATTACTAAATCAGTCCAATGACTGATTTTGCAACTACCCTAATTCTAGTATCTTAGATAGAATGTAATAGGGACAGAAAGAAGCTACTATTGTCACTTAGAGTTGCTGCTTGCAACTTCTGGCTTCTTTTTGTCATGAACTATTTCTCTCTGTGATGCTCCTCTGCCATATCACCCTGCCTTGGATCCAGTCATGTATGAACTGAAACCTCTAAAAGCTGTGATCTAAATAAACATTTCCTCCCTTAACTTTGGGTGTTGGGTAGTTTATCTCAGCAGTGAAAAAAAAGTAACTAAAACTGGATTTGGTACCAGAGATGTTGGGGTTGTTGCTGGGATTGTATCTGATGGTTCAAGACCCTTTAGAACTGGCTTGTGGGAAGAATTTGGAAAAGTTCAGAGATGCTGACCCAAAAAAGCAGTGCTGGAATGTTTGAGGCTGTACTTGATGGGGGATTCTGGTCTGAATTCAGAATACAAGAATGCTGAGAAAAATGATCCTGGTAAAGACCAGACTTGGGAGGTCACTGTTGAGAAGAAGGATTGCATTGGGTGTTGAACTCCAGTGTTATGCCTTAGCAGAAAATATGACTGTAATTCATGAGCAGAGACTGCCTGAGACTGAAATTAAGGGTGATGGACTAATTAAGCTCACAGAAAAAATTTCAAGGCAGTCTAAAGTGGAGGCTACTCTATGGCCACTATTAGGGACTTTTAGCAAAATTTATGTTGAGAATCAGGAGCAAAGAGCCCAGCAGAATAATTCAAAACATTGTAAGTTTGGTCAGAAAGAAAGCTCCAGTAAAGTTTTGGCCTGCAAAGATTGAGCAGAAGAGAAATTGGTCTCTGGAAAGACTAACACAAAAAGCCAAGTATTTCAGAAGAAGAAAACACAAGAACCAGCAGGACTCTAGCCTTTGCAGCCTCAGAGTTGCAAAGGTAAAGATTTTGCTTTGAGGTGACATCCTCAGAGCACCATGTTCCAGAATGGTGATATCCTAGAGAATTTGCTCCTTTGGATTGGCTTCAGAGTACTCAGTTATCCAGGCACCTGACCCCTACAGCCACAAGAGAAGGAATCCTGGTTACTGCTTCAACTGGTGGTAGACCCTCATGTCATCTACATGATTTTGTGTGCCCACAGAGTACAAGGGTTGTGGGTCAAAAAGGTTTCCACTCAGATTTCAGAAGAAAGCTTGAAGGCCAGACAGTGCACCCTTGAGGGGACAGTGTTTGAAGCTTTTAATGTGAATCCAAAGGTTCAGTGGAGACTCTAGAAGTTTGGAGAAGCCAGAAAATGGATCTGAGGAAAACTGCAAGGAAGGAGCAGAGCCGACCCCAAAGAAAAGCCATGGGAGCTACCAGCACTGGAAGCTACCAACACAGTAGAGACAGAGCCACTCAAGTCCTTTGGAGTGAACATCATGCCATAGATTGCCTCAGATGCTGCACACAGAACTACAGGAATTAATGTTTGCCTTGGTGGGTTTTAGACTTGCTTTGGTCCCATTCCTCTTCATCTCCCTCTTTGTAACTTTTGGAATGGAAAGTCTATCTTGTGCCTTAGAATGTTGGAAGTGTTTAACTTTCTTTTCATTTGTACAGGGGTTTGCAGCTATGAGTTTCCTTTAAATCTCGGAGGCTTTGGACTTGGACTCTTCAGCAGTGCTGAAACAGGACTCTTGAACATGGACTAAATCCCTTTTGCATACAGAGATGTCCACGAGTCTTTGGGGGACCAGGGCAGAAAGTCATGGCCTGTGTTTAGATGTTCTCCCAAAGCTTCGTGCAGTCATAGGTGGGGCTTTTTCAAAGGTGACTGGTTGTAGTTTGTGACTCTGGGATTAAGGGTGTGTGATTACTAAATCAGTCCACTGATTGATTTGGCACCCACCCTAAACCCTGTAGCCTAGATAGAATATAAAATGTGCTGAAAGAAGCTCTATTGTCCCTTGGACTAGTTGCTTGCAACTTCTGCCTACCATGAACTGTTCCTTCCCTGCAATGCCTCTCTTCCATGCCACCTTGCCTTGAAGCCAGCCAACTGTGAACTAAAATCTCTACAAAATGATCTAAATAAATCTTTTCTCCCTTAGCTTTGAGTGTGGGTAGTTTGTCTCAGCAGTGAGAAAAGTAACTAAGATACTTATGGAGCCCATATTCCAAGGCTATCACAGCTGCACTACTGAGGGAGGACATTACCTCCTGCCCTTGAATTCTAAGATTTTTCTACCTCTTCTGGTGGCAACAGGAAATAAATATGGTCCTGTATGATCTCCCCCTCTGCCCTTCTATGGAGATGATTCAGCCAGTCTTGGTAATTTCCTCATATGCTTGTCTTGATGAATAATCAGATGAGTCCTGAGAAAGACACACTCAGGAGTTTTGGAGCCACTCCCTGTGCACCACTCTATTTCCCGTGCTCTGCCATCCCTGTCCAGCTACCTTCACCTTCTCAGATGCTAACTTCCTGTCTTCAGTTTGGAGACCACACATTGTGCTTGGATCTTCTCTTACATTTTATCTATGGAATCCTCTGGAAATATTCAAGTCGGGATATGTGTACAATGTATTTCATTTACTTCAACTCTGTCTTTGTGCTATACTATCTGGTATTTGATTTCCAGAAGATTATTATTTTATCAAATTATTTAATTTCTTTAAATAGAATTCCAATTTTTATTCTATCCTGATAGAAATCCAACATTCTTTTTTTTTTTTTTTGGAAGCAGATACTTTTTTTTTAACTGACCAAATCATAAAAATATCATGGTAGATACTTTAGTTCATCCTTCTAATAAGCCTTTTGATCTGGGCTTCCCCTTTTCCAGCATCTCTACCTTCCACAAAATGGGTGGTCTTTTTCTTCATTTCTTCATTCCACCTCATGCAGAAGATAACTTGAAGGGCCACAGGAAGTTATTTGCCTCTTTGAAGCATTTTCCAACAGTATAGATCTCATGAATCAGATCTTCCACACAAATGATACCAAATTTAGCAAGAGATCAAGCAATCAGTTCATTATTGGTCAAGGCAATTCGCTTCTTATTGATTTTACCATAGCCACGCTTGTATATTGGTTCATTTACTGACTTCAGGATTGGGTACCCCCATGTAATATATGATTCCACTATTCTCAGCATGTTTATTGAAGCCTTGTTAAGCTTAACAAAGATACCATTGAAGATTTGGCAAAGGCAAAGAAGGTGTAACACCTTGTGGACCTTTGGGCTCACCCATTGATACCCCTGATCCAGATGACAAATGCCAATTGGGTTTCTGCAGGTACATAGAAGTTGTCAGCTTTTCTTGCCATCCTAACCATTTGAATCTCAGTTCTGTACATCTGTCTGTACTCCTTATGACAGTGCCTGACTTTTTCATAGATGAACTTCCTCCTCGCCTTTTGAAGCATTTTTGGGGCAAACTTTTTTCCCAGGCCCTTTTGCCTTCAGCTCTGTGAAATGTCTTAGTTTTTTCTTAAGGGTTTCTGGCACAGCAGGAACCTTCTTTTTCTTCTTCTCGACAGCTTCCATAGTTCCAGCCAGAAAAGGGGAAATTGGCGCATGTGCACAGTCCACTTGAAAGCCAATGTTCTTGATTGATGTTTTGTTTGTATTGTTCATCTAAAAGAACTTTTAAAAAAATTGTCAATATTCTTTTTTTTGTAGCATCCAGCTTTTATTTAAACTGTATAACATTTTCTTTTACTGCTCCAAATAAAAGAATGTTAAGGTTTTCACATTTGTATAGCCTCCATTTTTCTTAGGTTTTGTTCTTTTAATTTATGAGTTTATTTACTTTTCTCTGTCTTTTATGCATGACTTTTCTTTAATGATTGATAATTCTTAGCTTTCCAAGTAGATTTTAGCCTTATATCAGTAAGAGATTGAATTGTGGGGCTTTGTATACTCGTTGGATTTAAGGGGGAGTAGAATGACTTTGAGCTAGCTCTTACGCTCTCATAACATAATGGTTCTGGAAATATTTTCTCTAGATCTTTTCTTTCTTTTGATTGGAGTATTTCTATACATAATTTGCCCAACTTGCCTGGAAGTTGAGTATACCAAGTAATGTAAGATCCATGAGGAAGACAATGAGTCCTTGTATTTTTCAGTCTGGAACTTGCTACCTTAATTGCCTAGCAAAAAATTATTTTAGCACTCAAAGAGCATAAAACTAGAATTAGGCATCAGGCTACATGGAGTTATGTGAGATAACAGTGTGTTTAGCCTTCTATAACAAAAGCACACACACTTGAATGTTTATTAACAATATACTTGTATTTTAGTGGGACTTGGAAAGAGGGAAGCTGTAAATGCACATAGTTAAATTCCTATGCATTTATAGTTCTCTCTCTCTCTCTCTCTCTCTCTCTCTCTCTCTCTCTCTCTCTCTCTCTCTCCTGATATCAATTCTACTTTAAATATTGGCATTTCTCTTCCCTAGGTCAAAGCTGCTTTTAGTTGTTCAGTTTGTATTCTAGATTCTGTGTAATAATCAAGAGAGAAAGGAAACAAATATAAATTGTTATTTAATTCCACCTTTGAGAAAGTTTATGTGTGGAAGATCATCTATAAAATGCTTTTATATGGTCTGTAAAATCTAAACATTGTATTTTACTTTTATGTTTCACTAATAATTATTACTTACTTGTCATTAATGTGATCATATTTTGAATTTATTTGGGTTTAGTTGTATTGATCTGAATCTTTTAAATTTAATTTAATTAACTAGTTCAATTTAATTTAGTTTAGTTTGTTTACTTTTAACTGGATTTATGTAATTTTAGAAGAATTTTCCACTTCTAAGGGACTGAGGGACTTTTATTTTATAATGTTGGAGAGTAAATAGAGAGGAGGAAGGGTACAGTTAACTGCATCCCGTCAATAGCACCTGTAGGATTATTCCTCCAAAACATATGAAAGGGATTTATTTGCATTTGCTGAACTTTTCCTTTGGAAAAACTCTTACAATTTGATTAGAGTTTGCACAATCTATACTAATGTACTTAATTTTTATTTAATGTGAATGCATAATTAACAATGTAGTTATCAACTTAGAAAATTATATTCAGCTAAAGAGGAAAAATGCAGGCTACTATTACAAAATCCTTTCAAACTTTTCCGTATCTTATCTGGAAACATATAAAAGGACTGTGCAATGAGTCTAAATACACATTTACAATTTAATGCTTTAATTTTTCCTTTTGTAGATAGTTATTTCTTAGATAAAAAAGCATAATTAAAAAAAAAGAGCATAAGCATCCTACATCAGTCAGAGGTACTTTTAACATAATGTTCATTTATTTTAGGAAATTAATGAAATTTGTCAAATATTCAGATGTAAGGAGACATTCAACTCTCAGAAAAAATATTTACTTCCTGTTTATGAGAAACTGTTTTAGAACTTGTAATATATAACTATTTTGCTATCATAGCACTATGTTTTGTATGCAACTGATCACTGCATATGTATGAAATATTTTATTATTTTAAAATAAATGTTTCTTTAAATTTTGTGTCTTCTAAAATATTTAGATCATGTGAGATATTTACTACATAAAACTAATGAAACATAAAATGCCTTTTTAAAAGAATTAAAATATATGCCTTCACTAAAATCCCAAATCTCAATATGTTTGTAGGCATATGAGATTGCAATACATACCAGCGTTCATTCAGATAATCTAAATTTCCTTTTACCAAACCAAGATAGAACAATTTTCCAGATTACACTACTTAGACTTTTAATGTAAAAGTTAATACCTATTGATAGAACAAAGACATTAAAAATCAGAGTTGGAAAAAAATCAGAGTTGTATATTTTATATCATATTTTGTAGTCTAACAAATTTTTATTTTAGCAAACAAGACATTAAACTTTGCAAAAGAGGAACATTGTTTTTTAAACTCTTAAAGAAAGTGATTCTGTATTTCCTGTGTGTTAGAGTTCTTTCATTCATTTTTTTTGCTATTCATCCTCTATATTCCAGTTAGCTTTTCATTACTTTCATCAATTAGCTGTGTAAGCCATTTATCAACTCAATCATTCATTGAAAAGCAATATTGTATAATTCCACTGGGGGGGAAGGTATTGCTCTATATGTTGTGGGAAAAATTACATAATAAAACATTAATCCTTACTAAATTAAATCACAGAGAAGCAGCCATTTACATAACATATTAGAAGTTAGATAGTGGGGGGCTATATTCTTTGACTCTCACTCATTTCTCATATACTTTATGACATTTGTCTCTAAACTACAAATAATACATGATTAATTTGAGAGGAGAATGAAAATACTTCAAGGTGAAATATTAAGAAAGTTTAGATAAAGTACAGGGCATAGAATTTAAAAATAAACACCCTCAAACCAGCAACAATAAAAACTTGTGAGCAGTAGAATTTGTTCTCACATTGGAAATGACAACAGAATAATAATTTAACACTGACTGATAATAAAATTAAGAGGATAATTTGAAAATTAGATGAACTTGGAAAATTACATAGACTATGACAATTTAGCAGATTTTTCTACTTTGCCCTTTCATTTCTGTTGGAAAATAAAAGCTATAACTGTCTTTTCTTACTTCTTTATTCCTATTTGAGTTTTATCTTTTTATTACTCCTAATTTATAACCCTGGGCCTTTCTCTCAGTGGGGGAATATTGTCCATTGGTTTCTTAGATGCTCAGTGCCATAGATCCCAGAAAACTCTGCCTCATTAAAGTGAGATTTTTTTCCCCCAGGCTGTCACCCTATCTTCCATAGGAGCAGTCAAATGAGCAATCTAGATATCTGCATGCCAAAGCCAACCATTCCCACTCCTTCTTCCTGCCAGCCTTCGCCATCTAACTATGGTTATATGTTTTGGCATCATTTGCACTAAATTCACTAAGTCTCTTATTACTTTTCATCACATTTCCCTCCATTAGCTTGAATGTAGCATTTTCCATGCTGTAATTCTATATCTACATGACACCATTTCTAAGCCCACCTTCCATGTTTCCATTCCACCAGAAACTCTTTCTCTGGGCCTTTTGCATGTAAAGATCATTAGGAACAAAACCTCCAATATTGTCCACATGTTTTGGTTATTTATTTTACCTCTCATACCTCTGGGCCTGTAAGTCTGTTCCTCCTTTATTGTTCATGCAGTGCTTCTTCCAGAGCAGTTTTCAATAACCCAAGGCACAGACTCTTGAATTTTAGGTTGCCAGTTTTCAGAAATTTTAATGAACCCTGCAACTGAGATTCATGGTATTCATCCACTGACCATATTAAACTATATTTTATTATTCATCTTCCCATAGAATTCCTTAATTTTTCTCTAAGTCAATTATTTTACTCTTTATTATACTTCACCTCCTGACTCTCCTTCAATAAATTTGATATTTTGAACATTCAACTCTAAATCTGCTCCCCGCCCCATACTATTTCTCTTGAAGGTTTCATATTTCAGTAACTGCAACTTCATTTTTGAAGTGGTTAAAGAAAACCAAAACTGAAATCCTTGTCTAAGTACTAAAATGTATCCGTCATCAAACCATTTTTTTATCTCCTCAAAAGCTACTTGGTTAAATAAACCAGCACTATCTCTTGTCTGGATAATTGTATTTGTCTTATGTTACTCGACTTTCAGCACTATTCCACTTTTCCACATTAACCCTTGTAATTATAGTAACCAAAACAATCCTGCTACACCTATGATCAAGATTCCCAAATAACTTCCAATATCAGTACTAATGGTTGCCAAGCTTGTTTCCCAGTACTCAACAAGGTCACTCTAAATCTGGTTTTTGGATACCTTCTTCCCTCATCTTCTATTTGTCTCCTTCTGCTTTTGTCTCTATTCCATGTCTGATGATGCCAGCTTCTTCCTAGCTCAGGGACTAATAGGTTTTCTCTCTGACTGGAATGTGGTTTCTCTGAATATCCACTTGGATTGTTTTCTTGTAGGGCACCTCACTTTCATCACATGTTATGATCTCAGTGAGGCTATTTCCTCACCATTGTCTGATCTATACAGTAATCCTGTTGTATTTCTTTCATTGCTTTACTTTTTTCCTTAATACCTCTCTCACCTCCTGGTTCATTAAAGTTATTTTATCTATTTATTTTAATATTTTATTATCCCAACAAGTATGTAAAAACATTTTTGCCTTTGTTTGCTTTGCGAATGATAACAATGTTCAATTCATAATATATGTTCAAAGGTATTTTTTAGAGAAATGCATGAGAAGAACAAAGGAAGGAATAAGTGAATAGCGGCTCATCTAACTTTTCATATGTGGATCTATGCTACAGCTTAAGTCCCTCTTAATTACTCAGTATACTCTTCCCTAAAATGGAAGCTGCAGAAGAATGATGTCCTTTTATCACTCACAAATAACACATATCACACAGTAGAATTCTCAGAAATATTTTAGAGAAGAAAAATCTTGCATGATTTCATGTGTAAATATTTTAAATAATTCAATATATAAATATATGTATGGCTACATTTTCAGTCTCTCATTTCCTTCTTTGAAACATTTCCAAATAGCCTCAAGGACAACAAAAAAAGTAATTTTACACGAACGCTAATTGATGCAATGCTTTCCAGCATGTGAGCCTAGTAGTCCATTCATTAACCACTAACACCAATTATGATTTCTTGCCATGATGATGCAATACTATCTGAATAGTTTAACCAATGTCATAGTATTATATCCACACAAGATTTTACTTTAATCAATTTCCCTTAATGTCTGCAAACATTAGCTAGAGCTACAAATGGAAGAAAAGAACTTAAGAATCAGTAGTGAGTGCTTTTAACAGCACATTAATAACTATGACATCATTGAGATAAAGCAAGGATGAAATAGAAGCTTTCCTCATTAAATATGTTGTAACTAGATTTTCTGCTTTATCTTTGTCCATTCTCTTGACTTATATGTCAAACTGTTGCAGATTTTTAATGAGCAGTTCATGAAAAGAAGCTTCAACAATTAGCTGATTGTCTTATTTGTGCCGAATAGAACATATGCATTTTATTGATGATTGATACTTGCTAAATCAATATGACAGATGACAAGGATTTTATTTTTACTTTAATTATGCTGTCATTTAATAATTACTTCATGTTTCCCTATTATTCAATCAGAATTTAGACTCTAATGCACAAAACACATGTAAAGAGTACAATTTCCCTGCTGGTCAGGTATCTGAATCTAACATGATAATTGACATTAGTTGACAATAAAAACATTAAATGTCTGCTAAATATATAGTTCTTTAAATCTGTTATGAGTATAGTTTTAAAATATGGCTCAAATCTTTATTCCATGACTTCTTCTGTTCTAGTGCACATTTCTGGAGGCTTCCATCATCTGTCATATCCTCCTAGCAAGTATGACCCTTTCCTGGATAGAAATTGAGTTCTTGTTAACAGGAACAAAGAGCCAAATAGTTGCTAAGGGGATTAAACATGTTCTTGGGCTGCATGTCTAGAATTCAGGCATTTTTTTCCCATCATGTGTTATTAGCACCAATTCTTAAATATCTATTGTATTATGCATCTATATACTTTAGATTCATTCATTAATTTACCAGATGTTTGGGGTATTTAAGGTCTTTTTCAAACAAATATCAAGTATTATCAGTATATATGGTGAATGTTTAAATTTTAAAAATTATTATAAAAGACACTTTGCCATTAATCTCCATAGTACGCCCTTAGCTTTGAGCACATTTATCCCATAGTTTCTGCCATAATTCTGTAATTCTTCTTTCTTGTCTTTTATGGTGAACAAAAATACAATGAATACTGTGTCACTGTATTTAGTACCATCCAATGGAAAGGCAGGCTCATAAAAATATTAAGGTATGTCCTCATCTACCTCTTTTACCAGATCTTACAAGGTCACACATCTGGCTCTTCCCCAATGTAAAAAGGGACCATGGAAGGTGAATGTTTTGAATTCAGGACATCTAGGCAGCAAGATAGTGCATATAAATACATGCACATGACAAGAATTCCAAATCTACTTCAGAGAGTGGCAAGAAAAATGGTTTACATATGTTCAAAGTGTGTGTGTGTGTGTGTGTGTGTGTGTGTGTGTGTGTAGGGGGGGTCTTTTGAAAAGGATTAATGGCAATGGCTCATTCACTGTAGTAAATTTTTAAAATAAACATTCATTGTATATTCTGCTCAAACATCATGTCCTATATGCCTTAAAAATATGTGAGGGAAAAAATTAAAGTGACTCTTTGTGAAGCTTAGTGTCTAGTAAGTAAGAGTAAGAAACACTTGAATTAAATCACATTAATTACACAATTTGATGTGTACTATGAAGAAAGAGAGAGGAAATTTTTAAACAAGATTCTCAGGGGTACAATGCAAATAAATTAAGCCAATATCTGAAAGTGGTGGAGTTAGTCATGAGGAAAATAAGGAAAGTGTATTCCTGGCAGAAGGACTGGCGTGAGGGAAAATGTAAACTCAGGAAGTCTGGTACCTTTGAGAATCTAAAAACTGATTACTGTGCTTTGTCCAAGAGGATGAGGAGAGCTGCAATAAAAGTAGGAAGGAGAAGCAGTCAGAGATCAGACCCTGGAGAATTGTGTTAGAAACTTTGAGATGGGGGACTTTGCTAAAGCACAAAGGGAACCAGGAAAGATTTTCCAGGGAAAGGTGGTGATCTAAGGTATGGATTAAGAATGGAAACTGAGTTCCAGAACAAGAGTAAAAGTTGAAGTGAGGACCAGGGCTGGAAAATGAGACTAACTGAAACATTTCACATTTTATTTGACCCAATTAGAAAAAGAGAAGCTGAGGGATTAGAGAGAAGGAGATGAAAAGTAATGTATTTTAAGACGTTGGTGTCTTATTTGAACAGTCAGGTTGTTTCTCAAATAGTTCATGATCTCACACTTTCATTGATCTATAATCTTCCCCACATAGAGATCATCCATCCACACAATACTTATTTAAAGAAAGGAGTTCTAAATAACATTTCAATGTCTGACATGGTGTCAAAAAGCAATTATAAATAGTATTTCACTGTCTGACATGGTCACCAGTTAAGTGGAAAATGAGGGTAATGAGACCAGTAACCCAAGAATAGAGAGTCTTCTCCTTCCCATCTCAATATCTCTTCATTCTACAAAACATCACACAGGGGCATCATGATAATCTGAGTCTGTGAAACAAAAAAGATTAGGATGCTAATTCGGATCAAAACTTTACCTTTGACATCAGAAATGTTTTCAAAGTCAGAATTCTTTAGTCTTCTTCAGAGTTAATAAGTAACTATGCGGATCCTTCACAGAGCACTTGCTCCAATTTGACTCCCTTTCTCCACTATCTAACCCTAACTCCAGACTTTTCTGTATATTGCCTTCATTAATGAGCAAATAGTAAATATGTGGCTAGCTGAAGTGAGAAAAATGCATGTGTTCTAGAACTCATTCACTCTTAGTGAAAAAACAGGTTGGGAACCAATAAATATTTCCAAGTGAATGCATTTGTTATTAGATGGGGAAGACAGTTTTCTTTGTTTTACTTAGTTCTGAATTAGGTATAATTATATTACTTAATGACTGCTGTTATAAAACTAGAAATATACACCTTTCAGACTAGTCTATAATATCATGCATATATTTTTCCAACTAAGCTTGTCAGGGATTTGATTGGACCACTTATTTTCCACTTGAATATTGTTTTAAACCTACTTCACATACTCTTGACATTATTTTCTGCTCTATCTGCCCAAGCCCTAACACATTCTTCTACACATGTAATTGACAAAGATTTGGCTTATTTCTGAAACATGTGCTCTAATAGAAATATAGCATTTTTGTAAAATCAGCTTTTTATCTGCTTTTACTGAAGAAAGACTAGATTAAATCTATTATATTTCATAGGTTTTGAAATCTAAAATATAAATTTAAATTCCATTTAAAATATACTTTTATTTTGTACAAATCAAGTCATGAAACCTTTAGGTTTCCTCGTATAGTATATATACTGTACAAACATGTAATTTCTCATGCTGTCTATAAGCCCATACCAAATAGATTAGGTACTCAGCAAAGGCATTGACTAAAACTTATGTCCCCAACTTTGCATGATTCATTATCAACTGCATATCTGTTCTGTTGACTATTTAGATTATGTTTGAAATTACATTCATTAGCATCTCAAAATGATGTCATTTCCTAATAAATTATACTATAAATCAAAGTGTTAAAATGATTAATAATCTATAGTCAAAACCCCAAATGTTTAAATATTGAAAAGCTACAGAATATGATTAAAACTTCAGGGGCTATTTCCACTACACTCATAAATTTAAAGTTGAGAAAGTTTGGCTTATAATTTAGTGTGCTTTTTGTGAAAAGATTCCAGAAGTCACAAAGCCTTAAAGGTGGACATATATAAGCAATATTTTTCATTCTACAGTTGATGACCTTGAATTAATGAAATTTAAATTAATTTACTACTACTTTTACACGAAGAGGCATGCTCTAGGTCAGAAACTGGCTGTCTCAATTTCCATCTTGACATCATTTTTAATATATTCTCATTCTAATGAATTTGCTGAAAAATTTTAAAATAATATAGGGAAATGATTCATAATCTAAGATGGAAATCATCTGAGCCAGAAAAAATTAACAAACAAAAATGCAGTTGGGCTTTGTTTCAAGTTTACAATTTCACTTTGGATACTTTGGACCAACTCTCTCTCTCTCATCTCTCTTTCTTTGTATAATAACATGTATATGAACCTCTGAGAATGTTTGATTAGTTTTAGAAAGTATCTATAGTAATAGCTATTCATCGTTTATGATATTGTTAAATGTTATTTGATCACACTTGAAAACTACAATTGACTTTAGTGTTATTGCAACAAAATTTCCATTACAATGTTTAACCATATTTTTTACTATATACTGAGGCTAAAGCCCAGTTTTTATGATTCATTCTTATTCATACACAATGTTACTTTAAAGAACCTTCAGATTTCAAAGCTCCGGTGAATTCTGGCATGAAATCCATCCCATTATTACAAATAAATGAAGTTCCAAAATATTCCTTGAGAAAATCTACTTTTATTCCATCAGGAAAGAAATTCTAATTCTTGGGAAATTTGTCTCTATTAAGGCAAAATATGCCTTCTGAACATTTCTAACTTCTTTCCATAACTTTGTATCTCCAACTAAGTGACTTTTGTATCAGGAATCATGCCTATAACTGTTATGTAACATGTAAAAAGGGGCCTTGCAGATATAATTAAGATTAATTAGCGGCTCTTCCATATTAGTCTTATATGTGCTTAAGAAGATATAATAAATGTTTTGTCAGATCAGGTCTGCATACTAAACATGACTTTTTTGTGTTGTTTTTTATGTAACACTTCCAGATTTTTCACCTTTTGTTCTGGGTTACATTACATTCGTTAATGTCTTTCTTTTAAGCATGGCAAATACAACTAAGTATTGTAATTTTTCATTAACCCATTTTTTTACCATACAACTAAATTTCAGTTGATAAATTCTACGTTCCTATCAGTGTAAACAAAAACAAATTTCTGCCTTCATGAAACATATTTTGAACTATTTGTATGAGTAGAGATGAGTAATGTATTAATGTACACATTTCATCATTTAATAGAACATTGTGCTTGGGGGGAAAATAACCAATAAATGTGGATGGAGAGTTAAACTGGAATGGGGAAGAGAATGTTTGGGTAATGTCTCTGAGTGTCATTTTTAAAAATTTGAAAGAGATAAAGAAGTGAATGATATGGAAGCCTAAGAAATTTCTTTATAATTTTAAACAACTATTCACTTTACAAATATTCCTTATTGTGAAGGTAATTATTTTTAAAGAGAGTGGGCTGAGATCATAATTCTAATTTGTCCATATTACTAATTTAGTTTATGTAATTAGGACTCTCTCATCAGAAGCATTTATCCATACAAGCTGGACTATGTCAACCAATCTAACAGAATCATATTATCTTGATGAAATGAATCCTACTGGTAGGGAAAAGGAGAAGACAGACTGCTACACTTTGTAGTACTATGTGAAAATATTCTTGTCAGTTTAGTGTCTGTTTCAATAAGAGGAGTGGTTGGCATCTTTCAGTTAAGTTGTTCAATCAATCTCTTACACCAATTATGTTCTCATTCAATAAATATATCTTTAATTTCTCTCCAGAATATCATGAATGAGATTTGCAAATTCTGGAATCAATTGCAGCTTCAGCATTTACCAAAATCTTAGGTTAAAGATTTTTTAAAAAAACAAGAAGCATAATTTATACTGTTTCTCAGTTGTTGGAATATATATAAGCATGTAAAACTAATAAATGTCTCTTTCAATTAATATGGCTTGCATATTTGTTTGAAGTTCAGATACCTAAATTGAAATGCCTAAGTTTTTCCTCTTTCAAACAATTGATTCTTTCTATTTTTCTATTACTACTCCCATTCTTTATGATTAACATGATTAACTTCTTTGCTTGCTCTTGCTGACAGAATCCATTTATTATTAATTCTTTTATATGTATTAGTTATTTCATATATTTAACAATACTGTATAACATATACATGTTTTCAATGTCCTGGAATATTGTTTTACTTGTTAAAGTTTAATTCCTATGAAGCAATTGGCTCCTTCAATTATTTTTAAGCCATGTTGGTTATACTAATTCAATTTTTTTAATTTTTTCTAAGAGATTAGAAATGGAAATTGCATGCTTCTCCTTTTGATGCTACACTTTTCATCATTCACCTTTCAGAGTTGTTTAAATCCTTGGTCATATCTAGTCCATTTTATTATTCCCAGTTGTACCCATTGTCCACATGAAGATAAATCTCAAGCAGTGAAGAAGTATGAGGAAGTTTAAGTTGTCTCTTTTTCTGCATTTGTATTTTGGTGGTTCCTGCCTACCCCAATCAACTGTTTCTAGCAATTTCAAAAGGTTGTTCAGGTTTTTCATATCCTAGGAAACAAAATGGACATACTATATATTTGTGCTTTGTCTTTGTACTTTCTGTATTTTAAGGCTTCTATGACTTTTGTATCAGGAATCATCCCTATAACTGTTATGTAACATGTAAAAAGGGGCCTTGCAGATATAATTAAGATTATTAATCATTTAACATTGAATTAAAGAGAGATTATCTGAGTGGGTTTACTCTAACTGGATGCCTCTTTCCAAAGAATAGTTTTCTCTGGCTGGCCAGAGCAAAGGATGCCAAAGCTACTCAAATCACAAGAAAAATTCAATGCAGCCCTGTTTGGCTTGAAGCTGGAGGCTCCACATGCAATCATTAGCTTGACTTGTAGGAGTTGTGAACAATCCTTGGAGGACAGACAGTAGAGAAGGGGGACTCAGTCTTACTATAAGAAGCTGGGTTCTACCAACAGAATGAGTTTAGAAACACATTATTCTCCTGTGGCCCCAGAGAAGTTAACTGTATATGGACCTTGTGGGAACCTAAGCAGAGAATCTCTATTAGAACCTGCTCATAGGTGTTTCAGCAAGTATGTCTCTATAATTTTTTATGAAGATAGAGAAAAGTAATTCTCCCAAGAATGCTGAAATCTGGCAAACTGTTTCTCAAGACCCAGTCAAACGTATTCCTTTTTGGAGCATTACATTGTGCTCTTGACTGAATTGATCTCTTCCTGATCAATGATCTTTTTGGCATATCTCTGCATGTCCCACGTTATTTCTTATCATGTGATTATAATGACATTTTGTGCCTCAATTTTTCTCTCAGCAGACCATTCAATCTCATAAAGAATATTTATGTACTAAGTATTAGATCTTCAGTAATGAGCAATCCTTGAGAATAATAGGAGCTTTATTTATGACTATTTAATTAATACATGCTAAATGGCTCCACTGATATGATGGTGAAAATCCTCTGTATTTAAAAGCTGCTCCTTGGAAAAAAACTTTCTAAATATTGTTATGTCTTCTATAACCTAAAATAATGAAAAAATTGAATTGAAATAATTTAAAAGAAATAGAATATTGCATTTAAATGATTTGCTGATTTGTAGTTCGAGTTTTATCATATATTTTAAAAGAAGCATTGAAAATAACTACTGCATTGTTGAAACAAAAATCATGCCATTTTTCTCCACTTCAAATGCACCCACCAAGCCAAAGACTCCCTTGTGTTAACAACTAAATTATCTTCTGGATGTAATACAGACTTGGAGCACTCCATCACTATTATCTCCTGAAGCTGAACTAAATTAGTAACTTGAAATTATCAATTCCTAATAGGGTACTGAGTCAAGTATTTAAGGGTTTTTAGGAAGATTTAAAAATGAATGGAATGAAGACATAATGAGTCAGAGAGAAGAAAGGATAATATAGCATTTTTTCTTAATGATAATCTTCCTTTTTGTTCTACTTCTTTATTATATTTGCTTAGATAGAAAGCCACTCATCAAAAATTACTATCATGGTTATGTACATCTGTATGGCCTTGTTTACTTTATAGAATTAATTTGACTTTAGAATCATACTACAAAGCAAATGATAAAATACATGATTACAGAAATTTAATGAGGAAAGTCCATGCTCAAGGAAGTAAATGAGGGAGTATACAGATATGTGAAAAAAAATAAATCACAACACTTAACTAACCAACTTTGAATATTTTGAAAGTACTATTATTGATCGTATAGTAGCAATTTGAATAAAATGCACTTGATCATTTATTAAAAATAGTGGTTCAACTAATGCTTTCTAATTGCAGAAATTATATTTGTTAGTATATATTAGTGTTTAGAAAGGAAAATCTCATGGAATAATTATATTGAATATTTTTACAAATAATTTATTACTATTGTTTATTATTGTAAATAAAAAAACTCAAGTAGATGATAACATGAAACCATTATTCCTAGAAGAAAGCTAAACAATTCCA
The DNA here is from genome assembly GCF_000247695.1 of Heterocephalus glaber. Next base: position 14,302,721 of record NW_004624792.1, read on the forward strand.
ATTATAAGATGAACCTTCAGGATCCTTGGTCAGGGCAGGGAACCAGCATACTAACTTCCCTCTTGAAGCTGTTCTCATTTTAGACCTTCACTTATTTGAAACACGAGATTCCCTGCTTGCCATGTTGATGGCTACATCCTAAATGTTTTTACAGAGTGGATATTCCTGGTCAGTCTCCATGTCAACAGCATATCTTTTTAAAAATATATAATTATCACATGTTAATTTTACAAAGTAAGAGGTTACTTGTTCAAAATAATGGATTGCGTTTTTACATTTCCATGCATGAGTATGATGAATATTGATCACGCCAACTGTCCGGTCACTCTTTGGCCCCATTCCTCACACCATTTGGTCCCTTCCTCTTCCCTGATAAGCCTTCTATTATCATGTCATCGTTTTTTCCATCAAGATACTATTCACAATAGTGGATAAAATGAATGGGCTTAGATGCCCATCAACAGATGAATAGAGAAATTATATCTACTCCCTATTTCTCTCTCTCTCTATATATATATATATATATATATTTTTTTTTTCTCCAGAATGGAGTACTAGTCAACCATAATAAAGAATAAAATCAGGAAAATGGAAGGAACTGAAAATTATTATATTAAGTGAAATACAAACTTCAGAATCCATTCCTACTTTAATTTAAATTGGCATTTGATGTGATCATTAAATATGTAAATTAATGGTACAGCCAACCAATTTTGTATAAGCAGAAATCTTTTTTTTCTTTATATATCCTTTTTTTGGTACATTTTAGGTATACAATATAATGACATTCATCATTGGAAATTTTCACCTTTACATAATCTCTTCATTCTTATATTTTTCCCCCTTCCCCTGCCCTCCCTTCAACCACTCCATCCCTCCCTATTTAAAGAGACTTTGCTTTTTTCCATTTTCTCATATTAATTCCATTCCCTTCTTTGCTTTCCCCACCCCTCCCACTTTCCTTTCCCCTTTGCCTTTTATTCCTATTTCACATTATCTATTATACCTTTTAGTCCCTATTTACACTTTCAGTTTCTCACACTAGAGAAACTATTCAGTATTTACGCATGTGTGTGCTATGTGTTTCACTTAAGAATATGGCCTCAATGTGCATCCCTTTAGCAATAAATGTCTCTAATTTCTCACTTTTTATGGCTGAGTAGTACTCCATTTTATAAAAAACTACATTTTCTTTATCCAGTCTCCAGCTGATGGGCATTTGGGCTGTTTCCAAGTTTTAGCTATTACAAACTGTGCTGCTATGAACATGGGTGAACATATATCACTGTGGCATGATTCTTTTAATTCTTTGGGGAAGACACCCTGCAGGGGAATAGCTGTGTCAAATGGGACTTCTAGTCTGAGTTCTTTGAGGTATCTCCATAATGATTTCCACAGTGGTTACACCAGTCGAGGATCCCACTAGCAGTGGAGCAGTGTTCCTCTTTCCCCACAGCCCCGCCAATATATGTTATTGTTTGATTTCTTGATAGCAGTCATTCTTTCTGGGGTGAGGTGAAATCCCAGCACTGTTTTCATTTGCAACTCTCAAATGACCAGTGATGTTGAACATTTTTTCATAAGTTTATTTGCCATTTCTACTTCTTTGTCTGAGAAATGTCTGTTCATTTCAGATGCCCGTTTTTGGAGAATTAGTGAGGTCTGATTTTTTTAAGTTCTTTATAGATTTGAGATAGTAGACCTTTGTCTGAGGGACCTCTGGTGAAAATTTTTTCCCTCATTGTGCGTTGTCTCTTCACACTGCTGGTGGTTTCTCTTGCTGTTCAGATGCTTATTAGTAAGAAGAGATCCCACTTGTTGATTGTTTGTGCTAGTTCACGGCAAGTTAGGTTCTTTTCATAAAATCTTTTCTTACATCAATGTCTTAAAGAGTTCTACCTAACCTCTGTTTCAGCCAATTCAGCGTTTCTTTTTCAATATTTAGATCTTTAATCCATTTCGATTTTAGTTTAGTGCATGGTGAGAGATATAGGTCTAGTTTTAGTCTTTGGCAAGTTGAAACCCAATTTTTTGAGCACCATTTATTAAAAAAGCTATCTTTCTTCCAGTGAGGGTGTTCGGCTCCTTTGTCAAAGATGAGGTGCCTGAGTGTGTGTGGAGTTGTTTCAGCATCTTCTAATCTGTTCCCTGGTCATCAGGTCTGTTTCTTTGCCATTACCATGCTGTTTTCATCACAGTAACTTTATATTATAGTTTCAAGATGGGGGTTGTAATATCCCCTGCCATGTTTTTGCTACCTAGAATTGCTTTTGCTATTCTGGGCCTCTTTTTGTTCCAAATGAATTTTGGGATTGTTATCTCCAGGTCTATGAAGTATGCTGCTGGGATTTCAGTTGGGATTGCATTGAATCTATATAGCAGTTTTGGAAGTATGACCATTTTTACTATGTTGATCCTTCCTACCCAGGAGCAAGGGATGTCTTACCATTTTCTGACATTGATTTCAATTTCTCTTTTCAAAGGGCTATAGTTTTCAGAGAAGAGGTCTTTGATTTCTTTTGTTTGGTTGATTCTTAGGTATTTCACTTTTTTGGATGGTATTGTGAAAGAAATTGTTTGCCCTATTTCTCTCTCAGTGGGTCTGTTGTTCATGTAGGGAAAGCTATTGATTTTTGTGTGTTGACCTTATATCCAGCTACTTTACTGAATTTGGTTATTAAGTCTAGAAGAATTTTGGTGTTGTTCTTGAAGTCTTCTATATGGAGTATCATGTCATGTGCAAATAATTGCAATTTGACTTCTTCATTTCCTATCTTTATTCCTTTTATTTCTTTCTCTTGTCTAATTGCTGTGGCTAATGTTTCCAAAACTATATTGAACATGAATGGTGATAGTGGACATCTTGTCTTGTTCCTCATTTTCGTGTGAAGGAATTCAGTTTTTGACCATTTAGTATGACTTTAGCTATTGGTTTTCAATAGATGGCCTATAGTTCTCTTTTTTGGTTGCGTCTTTCTCTGCTTTGGGGATCAAGGTATTGATTACTTCTAGGAGTGAATTCAGGGGTATTGCTTCCCTTTTAAATTTGTTGAAGAGTATAAACAGTCGTGGCAGTAGTTCCTCTCTAAATGTCTTGAAGAATTCATCAGTGAAGCCATCAGGACCTGGGCTGTTCATAGTAGGTAAGTTTTTTAATTATGTTTTCTATTTCATTGATTGATTTTGGGTTGTTTAGGATTTTTAGGTCTTCTTTCAGCATTGGTAATTCATGCTGTCTAGGAATCTGTCCATTTCTTATATGTTTTCCATCTTATTGGAGTATAGGTTCTGGAAGTAGGTATTGATGATCCTCTGGATTTCTGTTGGGTCTGTTGTATTTTCACCCTTTTCATTCCTAATTGCATGGATTTGGGCCTTTTCTTTCCTTTTTCTGATAAGGTTGGCTAAGGGTTTGTCAATTATGTTTATTCTTTTGAAGAACCAACTCTTGGTTTCATTGATTTTTGTGTATCATTCTCTTAGTCTGCATTGCATTGATTTCTGGCCTGATCATCATAATTTCCTCCTTCTATGGGTATTGGGTTTTTTCTTTTCTTTTTCTAGAAGCTTGAGGTTTAGCACCAGGTTGTTTAATTGGGCTTGCTTTGTTTTCTTAATATGAGTATTCACTGCTGTGAATTTCCCCCATAAGACAGCTTTCATTGTGTCCCATAGATTATGGTATGTTGAATTGTCATTGTCATTTAATTGAAGGAACTGTCTGATTTCTTCTTTAATTTCCTCAGTGACCCATTTGTTATTCAGAAGTGTGTTGTTCAATTTCC
>NW_004624792.1:14307059-14317200 GCF_000247695.1 Heterocephalus glaber
TGTGTTTCTTGTATGCAGCATATTGTTGGATCTTGCTTCTTGAGCCATTCTGCCTGTCTATTTCTTTTGATTGGTGAATTTAGACCCTTAAAATTGATGGTTATAACTGATTCATATTAACTTATCATTGTCATGATTTGTTCTTTTTGTTGGATTCTCCCCTTTTGAGTTTAATTTCTTGTTGTGCCCAGTGGATTCATTCTGTTGGGCTTCCTGGGGTCGTGGTCCTCATTGTCTTTTCCTAGGGTATCGTCTAAAACTTTTTGGAGTCCTAGTTTGGTATTCATGAAGTTCCCGAGGTGCTCTTTATCATGAAAGCATCTTATTTCTCCATCAATCTTGAAAGATAGTTTTGCAGGGTATATCAATCTGGATTTGAGGCTGTTTTCCTTTAGGGCTTGAAATAAATCACTCCAAGCTCTTCTTGCCTTGAGGGCTTGCATTGAGAAGTCTGCTGCGATTCTTACCACTTTCTTTATAGCTTTAATTGTAAGACACATTGTTACATAGATCCATTGCATTATATTTAGCATTGTCAGAATTTCAGATCTTTGACTTTTTTCCCATTCTCACTTTCTAAACTTTGATTGTCTAGCTAAGATAACAGGAAAGTTGATGTTCATGATATTGATGTGACATACTAATCTTTTTGTCAAGTAATATAATTACCACTATTAATGGCTACAAATCATTTTTATGTAGGGACCACAAAATTGTATGCAATAATAATTAAAGTTAACATAATTTAATCTCTGTTCTATAGAGTAAAGAACGACATCTGTTTTAAAAGAAAATCATAGAAAAGAATAGCAGAAACTTTATGTGAAGGTGAAATTAAGTTGTAAGTAGTTAGGTATCATTACTACACACTAATCAATACATTGAGGCTTAGGGAACTATAATCCCATTAAGTTGCATTTGACATCAAAGATGACAATACAGCCTCCAAAAGACTGTGTGTAAAGAAAACAAAAATATATTGATGATTATGTGGAAGCAATATACTATACATCCATATTGTTGACAATGCTTTGTATGCCAATTTACATTTTCTATAATATTACTTGTGATATAAGCATTTTAAATAGTACCTCAATCTATACACTATAAAAAAGACAGATTATATTAATAATGTAAATTCTCATTCACACTGTGAAGGGCACTTTACATACTAGTTTGATTTTTAAATTAAAGTTCTTTTGAGAGTAGTTTTAAATAGAGAAAAATTGAACAGAAATAGTATAGTTCCAATAGGCACATCTTTGTTTCCTCTGGATTCCTCAAATGGCAGTATTTTTCATCAATGTGGTATATTTGTTAAAATTGATTATTCATTTATAATACTAACAAAAGCTCATAGATTACATTAGTTTGTTCTTTGTGCTCCACAGTTATGACTTCTGACAAATAGAGGCTATTGTTTCTTCTATTATGATATCATATAGAATAATTTTACCTTCTACAAATTGACGTGGTTTATTTCTTCACCCTCCCCATCTCCTTCTAAACCCTTAGCAATCACTGACTTTTCTTTATCTCTACTGTTCTGTCTTCTCCAGAAAGGTTTCTAGCTGGAATCAAACAGTATATATATTTTTTCCAAATAAGCAATTTGGTAGTAACTATTCAAGTATGATCATGACTTTTTGTGGCATGACAGCTCATTTATAAAATCACTGCATAATAGGGCATTATAGCTGATACCAGATTTTGTATGCAATCACCTTTGAAGGACAACATGCTTCTTTCTACTTACTGCTGATTATGAATAAAACTGCTATGAACATTCATGTACAGGTTCTGTTCATCTAATTTGAGTAAAAAAGGAACCTAAGGATTATGATTACTCAATCATGCTATAAATACAATGTTTAGCAGTGTATGAAATAATTTGATTTTAAATTTAATGATTCCTCCAGATTATATATTTCAAAAATGGATTTAGAATCAGACTTTTTGTATGCTACAAATAAGTTATTCTTGGAAGACCATAAAATATGTAGTGTTTACAATTTTTATTTAAGAAATTTTACAAAACAATCAGAAAATGAAGAAAAAAGTAAGATATTTATTGAAAGTATATCATCTCTCAGACACTGTATTGAAATGTGTGGTAGCTGTGTGTGTGCATGTGCGTGCGTGTGTGTGTGTTTACTGTTAGAAGTCAGTATTATATGTAGAGACTTTCCGACTGATGCTCAGCCATACATGAGTGGGCTTTGGATATAGAACACTTCCTGACAAATAGAGAATCAACACACCTTGCACCAGGCTTGGTATCACCTTGTTTGGGGACAAGTTTCCCTGGTTCCGTTTCAATGTGTACTCCTCCATTCTGCTTAAGGTCATGTACCAACGGCCCACAAGGTCAGCTCCAGCTTTCAGAATTTCAGACTCCATAGAGAGGGTTCCCTGAACTGTAGCACAGGAGGCATAGAGTACCAATAGACTACTTGTTCTGCATCAGCTACCTTGAACCATCGGGGAGAACCAATAGCCATGGAGGAGTTTTGCATTCTATTGGGATAAATCTTGGTCTGCCCCTTCTCCATCGCATTGTCTTTGTTTAGGCTACTATAACCTGGATTGCTTATAGAGGAATGTATGCCTCAGAGTACTAGAAGATGGAAAATATAAAATCAAATTCCTGGTAGATTTGTTATCTGTGAGGGCCTGGTTTCCATTCCATACTTGATGTCTTCTAGATGTGTCCTCACATGATAGAAAGAAGGAAGGGTGTTCTCTTCATCCTTTTTACATGAGAATTATTCCACTGGTAATGATTCCACCCTATTGGCAAATTCAGCTCCCAAAAAGCTCCACCTCCCTGTGCCATCACATTGGTCATTAGGTTTCTAAATATAGATTTTGATAAGACACAAATATTCAGACCATAACAATGAGTAAACATGTTCATTCAACACTTCCCTGGGTTGTTTTTCTTTGATGACTGTGATACCAAGGACAAGTGGACAGAATATTTCGATTTTGATTCCTGTTGTTTGGCACAGTGTTGACCTTTCCTATTCTCCATATATTTCTAATCTTCACTGGGCATTTGTCTACAGTGAACACTGATTTATTTGACATAAGCAAAATAAAGCTTTTATATAAGTTACACCCTTGAGTTTGAGAGATTAATTTGAGCTATGTTCTCACTTCTTGTAAATAATATTCATGGATTATTGGCCCAAAACAAAAAGCACTTCAAATGTTCTTTAAATAGATTATGGATCATGAGATTATTTTATATTTTTATGATGAAAAAATCACATAGGTAAAAAGAATCATCAATATGAACAACACTATGAATTAATCTTGAGATTACAGCTGTTATGAAAAAAGCTACCAACTAGCAAGCATTGCACAATTCTATCTATAAATATGAAAGACTCCTATGTGTGTCTGAATAACTACTTTTGTAGGATTTAGTATAAAAGTAAAAGGGACACAGAAACATTCTGTAGCTTGGATTTCTTTTGATACAGGCAATAGTCACATTATTGTATAAATGTAAAAATATTCCAGCAGAACAAAGGCCATTTTCTTTACTTACTTGGTGTATATTTTGACTAACAAAAAAACATTAAAATATATAAATATTTTATTATAATCCATCTGTTGTGGTTTGGATTCTGAATCTCCCCATCTTAAGCCTCATGTGTTGAGAAGTGATGCATTTGGAAAGTGATTAGATCATAGGCGACTTATGTATTCAGAGCTGATCGAGCTGTTAGGAGGTGAGGACTGGTTGGAAGAGAGAGCATGACCTGGAAGGATACATCTCCTTTGTAGTTTCCTCCTTTTGTTGTCAGCTTCCTGGCCATCAGGGCAGAGGAAGTTTTCCTCCACCATTCCTTTCTGTCACACAGTTTCTGCATTGAAGCTAGCCAGTGAATAGATTCATGGGCCAAAATAAATTTCTCAAACTTTAAACTGTGGGTGTTAGGTTTGTGTCTCATCAATGAGAAAAGAGACTAAGACAACCCCCCAACAGATGGGAAAGATAGTCATTCTTTAAACATGATACATTAAGTGGTAAATCAGGAGGATCCTAAAACTATTAGGAAGCAACCTTAGGAAGATTAGTTGGATCTTTCAACATACAAAATTTATTTAACAAAAACATTCTAATAAATTATTTGTATTATCTCCTCTGTTTTCTTAGTTTTGATATCTGATTGAACACAACTATACTGTGGGAAATTAAAAGAAAACTTCTGTTTCAGCTTTGATAAATAAATTGATGTATGTGCTCCACATTTGAGTCAATTTAGGATATATTGAGATGTTCAGAGAAAAATATGGAAACTCACATTTAATGAATACATTTATTGAGATCTTTCTGCCTCTCCTTTTATGGAATGCTATTTTAGCCCTCTTCATAGAGAATCTAGGCATAAATAATTGAGGGAAGCTAGTGGGCTGCTTCCAATAAAGTATTCTGATATTTTAAACCATGTAGAAAATACAGCTCTCTAGTCTGGACAAAATGGTATAGACTCTTCTATCCCTACTACTCCTCACAAAGCACAGTTTAAATCATGAACATTATGCAAGTGAGAACCAAAAGATAACTGAAAGTTGGGGTCCAAAGATGCACTGTTGCCACACACCAGGACATCAGAAGGCCACCTAAAATATCACCCTTTTTATAAACTCAGTCCCAGTATTGTCCAAATTTCAACCAAAGAAAGGAAGCTTGCCCAGGCAGAATTATTTCTTTTCCAGGTCTAATGGGAATCATTCTAGTTCCACCAGGTGAGCTGAATTAAATAAGAAAAATAAACCAATGAAAAGTGCCATGACAGCCAGTTGTGAGGATGCTATAACTTCTCTACCATATACGCCCTATCAAGGGCATTCATGACAGCACCTGCCTGAGAGGCTCTGTCCATCACCAGAGTCTGAAATGTCTCCCCATTTACTCCAATTAGATATACTTTTCAGCAGAGCACACTGGAAAGGGGATCATGCCAATATAAACACTCGAGACATTCTCCCTTGCTATGAGCTTGAGATCTGCCTCCACCAGCACAGAGATACACAGCAGCTGGTGGTGATGGGGAGCGGTATCCCACCACCAAGAGAACCTGGCCTAGCATGTGTAGTTTACCTGCTCTTCAGAAACTCCTCTCACACACCTACAGGCACCAGCTGGTCTGGCCTGGGGAAACTTCTCCTGTCTTTTCCAGGAGTTCAGGTAGCATGTGATAAATTGAGCAGACAAAATATTTAAATGATTGTCACTGGAACCAGAGCCCAAAAGAGTAGTTCAGGACATGCACATCAAACCAGAACAATGTTACCATTCATTAAAATAAAAGGCTTAAATATGGAAGGTTCTTCTAACATGGTAAGCAAAATGTACAGAAAATTATTGAAGATTATTATACTAAGAACAAATAAACTGCTAGTGCTAAATAGACAAAAGATGTATGATAACTGGTATTCCTTTTTCTGTTGGAATTTTCACCAAATTTTAACCTGATTATGTGTGAAGACATTATGTTGGAATTGGATAACTTAACAGTAAAACAGCATTGTGGATAGAAGAGTTCAATTATCCCTCAATGGTGAATTTTTTCTTTAAACATTTTTCATTTTATTAGCCTTTATATTTAAGCAAAGTCTTGAATAGAGCTTAAATCCTTTGTCATTTTCCCTGTAAACAATGTGAATTTTCAAGTAAACATTCTCCAAATTATATGAACTTTTAATTTCCAAATTGTTATTTAACAAAATAGCATGTGAAGTAACATAGGGCATACGCTTTGAACAAAATTTTGCCATGCCATTAACATTTCTGACAAAAGAGACAAAAGTGGCAGGTAGCTTTCAAAACAAAGAAGTGTATAAAATGAGAACATCCATTTCCTGTCATTCTAATGAGGCATCTTCTGCTGGTAAAATAACTGCCTTCCATAATTAACAGCTCAGGGATATGTTAGAGGTAGGCAGAAAGCTCTTTCAAACTCTGCAAGTACCTCTTAATCATTTTATGTAACTTCTTACTGAAAATTACTTGTAATCAATGCTTGTTTATTTCTTCTTATATTTTAACTTTACCAATTAAATGGAAAACAGAAATGTCTTATTATTTATGGTGTAAACAAAACCAAAATAATGTTCATTTAGATGATAATCAACCTTTTTTATTCATTGTTCATTATGAAATACTAAAGAATGTAAAGAAATAATAGATTAGTATAACATAAAACAGGAAAAGTTATTTAAAAAACAATAATATTAATTTAGGACTTTTCATGGCTGCATGCAGCCTTCAAAATTTAACATAATAAACTATGAGGAAGATAACATTGTATATATTTTCAGTTGTATTTGTGTATTTTCTTGAAAATATTAAAATTACTTAAAAATAAATTATGTAAAACATGCTAGATGAAAATAGTTCATTTTTATACTTCTGTTAAGTAAGCCAGAGTGTAGAGGTACATAAATGCCTAAAGGAATAAACTTATACTCAGGTACTTGTTTCTAGGAGATTTTATTTAAAATCACACCATTTCCAATGTAAATTTTATTTCTAGGCATTTGAATCTCTTCAATATTGTTAATCAACTGGGAAAACTTTACCATGGGAAATTATAGTTGCAAAAATAAACATAAATCTCTGTTTTAAAAAATGAAAAATTAAATGTGCCAAAAATTTAACTTTGTTATATGCAACCTTCAGGAATATAGAAATGAACAACTATAATGTGGCAGATTTTGCATTGAGCTGAACGTGAACCTCTTGGGGTGACTTTCATCTTCTGATCTACTTCAGAGTTCTCCTATAGCAAATGGAAGAATAGTTATCTTAACTTCTCTCTCTTCTAGACTTATCCCTAGATTTTTATGAGAAATTTTCCACTGAAAATCTTATACTGCCAGTAAACAAACCACAAAAATCCCTTGATCCCTGTTTGCTCATTTTTGGGGAACTATTTCAATTGTCCTAGTTAGTACCTTCGATTATGTCATTGCCTCTTGCATCATTTCACGTTTATAAACTTGAAATTACTCCAATGATTTTCTGTCTCCACAGAGGTCAAATTTATTTCTTTGAGCTTATCCTCACTTTTTTATTATCCCTTTACCATCCTCTAAATCTGCATTCTTCATTTTCATGTGTAGAACAAACATCAAAATATTGATCCTTCTGATTTTGTTTCTAGTCTCTTTCTTTTATTCCAATACATTTTCAACTACTAAAAGGTAGTTCAAATTTAAATAACAATTAGCTATTTACATTCCTTAGGAAATCCCTTGTAGACTCTTCACTCTTCACTTCATTTTTGAGGAAAAAAAGGAGACCCCTGAGATGGTGGATTAAAAAAAAAAAAAAAGACCTCAAGAAAAACAGTGGATATTGAAGAACTCAAAGCAAATTCAGAAAAATTTATTCATCTGATTAAAAACATTAAAACCAAAGACAATAGGGATTTATCCACTTTTTTATTATCCAATATGTTGGCATATATTTTTTCACACTAGTCTCATGATTTTTCAATTTTTGTTACATCAATATTAAGATCACCTTAGGGCAGGGGATTTAGCTCAGTGGTGCAGTGCCTGCCTGGCAAGCATGAGGCCCTGGGTTTGATTCCTGGTACCAAAAAAGAAAAGTGAAAAAAAAGACCAAAAAAAGTGCCCCCCCCAAAAAAAACCTTTAAAAAAGAATTAAGATCACCTTAAGAATCCACTGAGAAAGAAATCAGGAAAAATAATTCCAATCACAATAGCTTCAAAAAATATATGCCTAAGAATTTACCTAACCAAAAAAGTAAAAAACTCTATAAAGAAAACTATAGTGCTCTGAAATAAAGAGATTGAAGAGGATATTAGAAGATGGAAACCCAACTCTTGTTTTAAGATAGACAGAAATAATATTATCAAAATAGCCATATTAACAAAAAATGATACATAGATTTAATGCAATTCACATCAAAATATTACCAGAATTTCTCACAGAACTAAAAAAGAACTAAAATTTATATGGATCCAGAAGAGACCCTGATTTGCGAAAGCAATCCTGAACAACAAGAGCTAAGAAGTAGGCATTACAATCCTGGACTTCAATTAAAACTACAAAGCTACAGTGAAAAAACAGCATAGTACTGACACAAAAATAGACATGTTAACCAGTGGAATGGAACAGAAACCAACCCAACCACCTTTAGCCATCTGATGTTTGAAAAAGGGGTCAATAATAGCCATTGGAGAAAAGAAAGCCTCTTTAACAAACGGTGCTGGGAAAACTGGTTATCCACATTGAGAAGAATGAATCTAGATCCATATCTTTCATTTTGCAGTAAAATCAAATGAAAAATGAACAAAGATGTAGATATAAAAACAGAAACACTGAATCTACTGGAAGATGATATTGGAAAAACTTGAAGACACAGGCATAAGCAAGGACTTCTTGAACCAAATACCAAATGCACAAGAAATAATACTAAGAACTAACAAATAAAATTACATCAAATTAAAAACAAGTTCTGCACAGCAAAAGAAATAACAAACTGACTTTATTTAAAACTTCATTTGATTCTTCTCTTCAGTCTCTCCAGAGGTATGTCAATCTTTTTTATCTTTTTTTTAAACCTCACTTTTTTTTCTTTTAAACTTCACCTTTCTATTGCTTTTCTGCTCTTTATCTCGTTTATTTTTGTTCCTGGTTGTTTTGGAGAATGTTTAATTATATGTTGAATTATAACCTGTCAAGACTGGATTAGGAAGAAATGGAAAATCTGCATATATAAATGAGGAATGAGATGATTGAATCAGTAATGAAAATTTCTACCACCAAAGAAATAATAGAAAGAAAGCAATTGACCACAATAGGACAAACTCACAGCGACCATCATTCTCAAAAGTGAAAATTTGAAACCTTTTCCTATAATGTCAGTAACAAGACAAAGAAATTGAAAAGAAGGAACTAAAGCTTTTTGTTTGCAGATCTTAATATAAAAGTCTATTTTTTTTATCTTAATAAACTTAAGATTCAACCGAAAAATAAAATCTCTCAGAAAAAATGTAGTTACAACTGTAGGATACAAACCAGGTGAATTGGCACACACCCATAATCTCTGCACTGGAGAGGCTGAAGCAGGAGGTTTTCTGGAGTTCGAGACCAATCTGAGTTATATAGTGAGTCTAAGGCTAGCCAGGACTACATAGGAAGATCCTGTCTCAAACAAACAAACAAACAAACCCAAACAAACAATTGTAAGATACAAAATCAACATAAAAATAATTTGCATTTCTATCCATTAACAATAAACTACTCCAAAAAACGTAAAAATCAAGGAAATCTCACTTAATCTGTTTAAAAATAATGAAAGATTTAGCAGTACATTTAAGAGAAGAAATGAAAAGTTTGTATGTAAAAAATTATAAAACATTAATGAAATAAGCTGAAGACACAAATTAATGAAAAAGAAACTTGTGTTCATGGATTTGAAGAATTAATGATGTTCAAAGGCTATATTACCCAAAGCGATCACCAGATTCAGTTTACAGGGAAAGAGGGAGTGTTTTCATTGAAGTAATTTATAGACAATAATAAACTGGCTAACAGACTTTTAGAATACTGCTTTTGTATGCTGGCAATTCTAAATAAAAGCATTGACTTAAAAAAATCATGATTACTTATAAATGAGTTGCTCCTCTTGAATATAATATATAGCTTGTGATATATATAATAAACATGATATATATTTAGGTTTATATTTTGGTGAATATAATTTTACAAAAATATTTAGAGTCAAAGAAATCTGAAAGCCACAGAATCACTTCCTCAGAAACAAAGATATGAATAATATTTCAAACTATGAGATTTATTATAAAAAATTTGAGTACCAAATATCACCTTATAGTTAATATTTCGCAGTTATTTTACTTCTTTAAGTGAAAGAAAACTCTCAACATTAAATTAACAAAAAATACTACTTTTAAATTATGAGCAGTTTGACCAATGTGTCTACACTTACTTTTTCAACAGGAGTACATGCAAAAGCTCAATTTTGAGGAAATCATTGACAAATTTGCATGGTAATTTTATAAAAAGAAACTGTAATGTCATTTTTCATATTGCATAAAATCAATATGAAGTTTTTATATTTAAAAAAATCTA
>NW_004624792.1:14322485-14348084 GCF_000247695.1 Heterocephalus glaber
TTGCACTAGGGGCACAATTTCTCCTGTTATCTGAGAAATTATTTCTGATTTCATTTTTTCCAGATCCCCTTTTGTTGCCAGTTCAGTGGGTCAGGTGGTTGAATATCAGAGTGTTCCATCTCATTTCCCTTTGGGGTTGCTCTAGGTGATCTGGAAGTCTGGTTTTGAGACTTATTTATGTGTTTTCTCATTTTGACTGGGGTGGGGGGCTGTTAGCACCTGCACGATTACCTTCTCTGAGCTGGGAGAGGTGGGACAGGGGCCAGGAGCAGCGGTAGGGATGGTGACCCAAAAGCCCTTTCCCGTGGGCTGGGAGCCGTGGGTGGGAGGGTGGCCATCAAGCCCCTTCCTCTGGACCAGGAGCAGTTGGAAGACGGCTCAGATGCCCCTAGCTCCGGACCGGGAGCAGCGGGACTCAGTATCTTGGTCTGGTGGTCTGGTATCCTCTGCGTCTTTGTATTGTGGAACCAGGTGGCTGCCTGTCTGCAGCAGGGTGATTATTTGTCTTCCACATGACTCGGGACCTCGGTAGGGTGTGAACAGACCTTCCTGTGTGCAGTGGGCTGATTCGGCATATTCTGTAGGACTGGGGACCTCGGTAGGCCATGGGCAGACCTGCCTGTCTGCAGCAGGCTGATTCTGCGTGTTCTGTCTCTTTGTCTCTTTTTATTATAATAATTAGTTCACAAAATTCAACAAAAATATTTATTGCCATCTGCATGCTATTTCCTGTTTATTATTTATTTTTATTTCATGTTTGTTTGTTTTTTAATAAAGCAAAGAGATTAAATGATCCACTACTATTCATATTTTTTTAGGTACACTATGTACCCCATGTTATTTTAAAAGGGAAAAAAATATATTTATGTCTGATCTATGTTCACTTATTTACTTCTCAATATTTCCTTTGTATTGTAGTTTCTACATTACCACTTTTTCTAATTTGAGTCATTCACGTTTCCGATACCACAAATAAGAAATGAGAAACAATAAAATTGGCATGCTAAAATCTGAACAGAAAATCTTTCTCTGTAAATGTTCTATAGGCTGTTATTTTTTGGTCACTCTTTCTTTCTGTAATTCTGCTGGCAGCATAAACCTGTGGAGTTTGGCTTATACAAAAGGCTTGAGATAGCACTTATAGATATTCATCCTCTGTTGAGGTACATAATGATATGTTTTAAGCAGTAAGTATCTATTAACTACAAAGATAAGTGGTGAATCAATGAATAAATGACTTATTTATTCTACTTTAACCCCAACCAAATCTACTTTTTCAGATGGAGAAATAATAGGAAACTAATCCAGGGCTTAGTGGTTGTTTTATTTTGTTTTGTTTTGTTTTGGTACCAGGGATGGAACTCGGGACCTTTCACTTGAGAGGCTAGTGCCAGAACTACTGAGCTAAATCCCCAGCCCTAAGCTTAGTATTTAATGTACAAATATGGTTTTGTCAGGGGCAGAGGATTTGACATGTATAAAGTTTCAAAATATCTAGGATACATTGCCTTTGGGTGGCAAGAGAGAATGTAATGTTCAGTCTCTAAAATTTGAGAAGCAGCCTGGAATCAGGAAGAATACCTGCCTGGTTCCTGGTGTCCTAACTGATGTGCCCCAGTGGCTGTGCTAATACCTTTTGAACTTGATCTTCAACTCATAAGTATTTCAGGAGCACTCTCTCAGGGTTGGATTTGAAAACCAGGTTTTCCACTTCACTATCAATGTGATCTCTGTGACACAACAAATCTCAGAGCTCTTTCCTCTATTAAAGAAAATATTATTTTTGACAGTAGCACAGTGTTCAAAATGCATTTAAGTGAATACTTAATAATTCTCATAATGAACTACTATGCAATAAGTGCTTAACAAACATTGTGTAAAAAAAGAACCAAGAAAATGAAGGTTAATAAAAATCTTTCCTGTATCACTAAATAAGGGATTAACCCATTTAAGAGTTTATTGTAATTTCATTTATCCACATTGTAACTTTATGATGTGGTTCATTTTGCTTCTTGGCACAAATTGTTAAGATTTATGAATGGTTGTAAGTGTGCAATATAATCTCATACAGTTATTCAGCACTTTGTTTGAGATCACTACTTATATTTAAGGTATGTTTTATAGGTCCAAATTTAAAAATTGATGATTACAGACACCTTATACTAAGATATATACCTAGATTAATGCAGCTAGAAGGGAATTTAATGTTTATTAGATCATATTTCTCATAATATCATATAGGAAAAAACTAGAGTCCAGAGTAGGCAAGTGACTTAGCCAAAGTTCAATGGTGGTCATTCTCCCACTAGAGTTATATTAGACTCTTTATGCTTTGGAGTCAGATTGACTGGATTTATATTCCATCCCAATTACTTACCAACTGTGTAATCACAAAAACTGTGTATAACTTTCTGTCTTGTTTTCTTCATATGTATCATGGAAGTG
Source organism: Heterocephalus glaber (assembly GCF_000247695.1). The sequence continues at coordinate 14,324,931 of NW_004624792.1, forward strand.
AAAAGCTACTGCTCCAAGAGTTGTTGTGTTGTTAGTTAATGCATGTAAAACACATACAACAATTCCTAGGAAGTAGAAAATGCTCAGCTGTTGCTATTAGGGCAAGTATAGGGCAACATAAGACAAGCACTTCTGGCTCTGGGATCAGTTATGTGGTATTTGATTTCTACTTCTGGAACCCTTCATTGTGGAACCAAGTCGCTCAGCACTGCTGAATCCTTTTTCTTCTTTCAAAAATAAAGAAAAAGTCCATATGCTGGATTTAAGGATCAGACAATTTATTCTTTCTAGAATATTCAAGCATATAATAATATATAATTTGTGTGCTTAACCACATTGCATTGCAACAAAGAACAGGTCATTTTGGATTATGGAAATATTGCAAATCATTTTACTTAATCCTGAACATAAACTTTCTAAATAAATATTTGGATGCCATTTTTATAAATTAGTAATATTAAAATAATTATGTTGTGACATTAAATCAGATTTCCAAGATCTTTTATATACCTAGAGCAATATAAATTGAATGAACCAGCGTGAAATTTTAATGACCTAATGATTTCTAAGTAGATTAATGTAATAGAGGCAATATACTCCAAAACACTAGGCTAACTGGTATTATTTTTATTTGCACATTCTTCTATAAAAAGTAGATTTAAACTTACTAAAACTCCAATTAAGATGATAAATTCAACATCTGAAGTGCATATAACATGCTAATAAGGTTAATTATGTTTTACTGCTAAATTTAAAAATTTTAAACGATGTAGTTCCTCAGCTATAAATTTGTGAGTGTTTTTTTAGGTATAGTCATAGTCATATTAAAATTATTGTACAAAAATTCTTATAGATGGCAAACAGGATAATTAATACTTTACATGAAAAGAAAATACTTTAGATACAATTCTTTTTCTTAGAAAACAGTGTGCACTTAATAACAACCAGTAAAAATACTTTTTGTTTATTCTACCTATAAAGTAGAGGTTACTTCCTAAGGGAGCCCATTAGCAGCCTGCAGGGTTTTTTTGTGACACTTGAATCAATAATAAAATAAACAAATAAACAAGAAAACAAGATACCTCCCCTTCTGCATGAGCTAACTTATCTAATATTTAATCATTAAATATATGAAAATTATTTAAAAATATTCTCATTTTGGTTTGTATTAGTTAAGAATAAAGCTACTTTTGTTTTTCAATGGAAGATTGTCCTCATATCTCTTTCATAAAAATTCAGACTCTGAAATCAGGGTCCAAATAAAGAAAAATTAATCATTCAAAATTCTCTTCAGATAACTACTATACTTGCTATTCATTTCCACATCAATGGATAGCACAAAAAGGACTCTCTGACCTAAGAATTCATAATATGAAAATTGGGATTAATAGATGCTGGACATAATTAACAATATCAGTAGTCTCAAAAAATGGAAACAAAATCTTTGTAAATAGGGAAGGGAGGAAGAGTTGAAGGGAGGGAAGGGGAATGGGGAAAAAATAAGAACCAAGATACATCACGTAAAAGTACAATTTCCTAATGGTGAATGTAATGGTATTATGTACCTAAAATGTACCAATAAACTTAATGGAAAAAAAGTTTAATTAAGTTAACTATACTGAGAAAATATCTCTATTTGTCAAGCCCATACGTTAATACTACTGGGAGTATCTAGTTATGCTTATAACTTTTGCCAACAACTAATAAGTTGTAGGGAACAGGGGAAGGGGACCTTACCTGAACCTCTGCAGTAAGTCCTAGTCTCCTACAAGCAGCACAAAGTGAATTACAGGAAGGGTAGAAAAATGAGACTGAGAAGAAGCTGAGCTTTGGGTCTTATCAGTGCTGCTCTGGGCAGCAAAGACAAAGACCCCCTAGCTTGCAGCACCTTTTATTCAGTACATGGGGAAACTGATGTAACAAATGAAATGCAGAGTTCAGTACTTCACCTTGGGATAAACAAGGTGTAACAAAAGACTGGGGGGCAGTGGAAATCTAAGAACAATGAGGAACTATGCAGATGAAGATTTGGTTTCTCCCTGGCATCTCCCACAGGTGTGGTCTTGTCATTACAAGCATTACAGCATCCGGGGATCACTGAGGTCTCATTTACCCAAAGCCAAAATGCAGTTATGTCTGGAATGTCATAGCTGGCCTGTAGGCAGGAGAACTAGGCCTACTCAAATGATTTTTTCCTAGAATTATGTAACATTGCTCCCAACAATAAGTTCTTCATTTTAATTTATAAACTGGAGATTTACCTAACATCAAAACTCCTTTATGTCTAACTTTTACAGTATCAGCCTCTGCAGATACACAAAGCCTCCCCTAGAGTTTGTAAATTTGTGTGAAAAGTTATTATTTCACCTCCAAAGTATAATACCAACAGTGCTCTAAGAATAGCAGAACCCAAATCACGAGTACTCTCTGTTAAATATGGCAGTCTAAATGTGAAGAACAGATGACACAAGAAGTTTACTTCACTTAGTTTTTTGCACATTCCAATTCAAAATTTAGTACAAATGATTGGCACAATCTAACCCTTGTGGGCTCTCAGAAATAACAAATAGAATTTAGCTTCCAGGGCAAAGCTATTCAGGGAATGGAATCCAAATTTACCAAGACAAGGCAAGTAAAAACAATGGAAAAAGCAATTCCAGCAAAAGTTGAGGAGAATAAAAATATGAGTTGTATCACTTTTCGCTTTTTTTCTGCAGGTCATTTTTTAAAATTAAAGAGTTATCTCAATAACTATTATATCAGTAAAATTATTGTGATCATCCATTAATAAGTTTAATATAACATTTTCATGAAAATATAAAGAAAAGTAATAATTATAAGAGAAACATAAGTAAAATATAGTTTTATTTCCCCTTTTTAATCATCTTTAAATTTTAAGGAAGAGTTATTTCCAGAACTATATTAGGAAAATTTTTGTAATCACTTTTCAATAAGTTCTATATATTTTCATAAAACTGAAGGAAATAAGAAAACTAATAATTATAACAACATAAATTTAAAAAATAAACATATGACATGATAAAATTTAAAAAATAGAATATTTCAGAAATAAATGTAAAAAACATACAAAAAACAAAATGATAGCATTATATGCTGATTTCATAGAAGTAAGCTACAGAAGTAATTTAAAAATCAAGGGAAAAAAGATATGAGAACTTTAAAACACTCAAAATAATACGACAAACGTAGAATTTGAGGAAGAAAAAAACAATATATGTAGGGTAAAGCTCACAGGAAATGAAACAAAAGAATGGAGAACAAATTTTATAAATTCAAATTTAATAAATATTTTAAAATGGGAAATAAACAAGATTTAGATTACTCGTTGAGAGTACATAGCACTCATGGAAAAAAATGACAGAAAGAAGTAACCTTTGGAAATCTTTTATAATTTAATTAAAAATCATAAATTTTTAAGGTATGAGATGAAATGATTAATTTTTCTGTAATAAATAATCACATTTTCATCACATTTGCACCAGTAGTGCAGCATCAGGAGAAACTGATGTAACATTAAGGAGAAAAATGTAGGCTAAACATATTATGTGTTGACTATTCTGATATGTAAATGCCACAAATTATTATTATCCTGCAACAAAACATCTTGTTCCTATGCATCTTTCTTGTAGAAGCTACTAGCAATTGAATGTGAAACATAAGAAATGAATAGAGAAATATTCACATTAGTGTTACGTGTGAGAATTAAATATATTTACATGAAGGTGAAAGCAAAATAATGGTTTTAAGGAAAAATAATAGTACTTCATGACTGTGTCCTCTGATAGCCCAGATACAGACCTCGGAAATTACAGGAATGATAGGTAAACTATGGGAAAAGTAGAGTATATTTACCCTTTGCTAATCAGTATTATTAGTAAGGGTTTAAAAGCTATATTTCAAATCATGAGTTGGGAAGAAAGTGAAAAGAATGTGAAAAATAAACTCATTAACTTCTTTCTTTTACTAAGAAAGAAATACAGTCACATACATACCAGTCTACAAAAGAATGTGAAGTTAGTAGTTCCCAGAGTATAATAAGAAAAATAATGGTGATTAAGTTAAAATGATATTTTACGTGGAACCTAATTCAATCTGATCAGACACTCTTAGGAGAGGAGGAGATGAGAACCCACAGAGACACCAGATCAGAGATGAACAAAGTGGTGACCAATATGCAGTCCACGATTGCAATGATGACTGCAATCCGCAATTCAGGGACAAAGGCCTCAGAGGAGACAACCTTACCTTGCTAGCAACTTGATCTTGGAATTCCCAGCTCCTTACAGCTTCCCTTAAATTTATCTTGTTTAAGTCACAGTAGTATTTTGTTTTGGCAGCCCTAGCAAACTATTATGCTTACACTTTAAACACTCCTCCCCAAATCAGCTCTAGTTATTTACTACTATTATTGTTTCTGCTACATTCCTTTTTCTTTGCTTATATTACTGTATTGTTTTTCTCAAGCACAAATCTTTACCACTTTTTTATTCAGTAAAATATTTCTGACATTCCCAAGGTTCTATTACCTCCTACTAAGAGAGGATTACAAAATAAACGATTTCATTGATTCAGTCAATATTAAGGATAAACAGCACTACCTATGACTATTTCTTTAGAGGCATGTTTGAAAGCAGTGGTGTAAGTCCATTCTTTCATTATTTACAGAAACTGGGAAGATAATTCAACCCTGAGAAAAACAGTTGCAGATTCCTAATTGTAAACAAAAGCAAATATATAAGTTTAGTGAAAAACTCTATCACTTATGGAAACTGCTGATAAAACATTCATTTGGTAACATAGAAAATAAAGAAATATAGTGTGAATAACTTTTGGAAATAGCTAAGTATATAACTGAATACCCTCCACTTGCCTCATCATCCCACCTTAAAGTACAAAGAACCAAAAAAGAAAAAGAAAAAATTGGAAAGTTTGAATTGATAGTTACATAAAATAAAGATTAAAGATGATAGAAGACATTTTAAAAATTCATTTTAGCCAACTAGAATTGTGGGAATTTTTAGTGATCAATGACAGCAAAGAGATAAAAGATGACAGTCCCTGAAGATACAGGTAAAAATACAGCAACTGTGAAACTGTGACCACCTGTGATAATATATGTAACCTTGATGTGAATGTGGCTGATATAACATTCATTCAGATCATCTCTTGCCTCTTTTCATTAATCTAACCTATGGTTGGACAGTGTGTTATCATAGAACTTCCTTATTCCAGAGAAAAAGTGATCATTGAAGTTAATTTTCTGAAAGCTTATAATTCAGACTATGCTTCTAAAAAGGCATGATTAAAATGAAATTTATTCAAAGATTTTAACTAATATATCTTCTTGGACCATATAGAATCCCAACTAAAAAAATTATAATAAGGGAATTCACTCTATGGTAAATAAACAATGTAAATTAGTTTATGAGACTGTTTCTAAAATTAGTCAAAATGAGACATCTATTTAACTTTAAATTTAATATGGACTTCTGTGAATATATATAACCTTCTGGTAAAATTATTCTCAGAACTGTAATTGCAATTATTGAAAAAAGTTTATAAATCATATTTCCATCATCTGTTCATGAACAAATGAATTTGAGGTGTACAGAAAGTTATGTGTTTTTTATGTAAAAGCAATTAAACATTTAATTAATAACAGTATGATTGAATATTCAATATATACACATATTTTAATTGTAATAAATGTTTGTGGCAAAATGCAAATAATGGTTCAGCCTGAATCAGGAAAACTGATTACTTTTGCAAATTCTTATCAAATGCTTAATCTTGTCTTGCAAGACTGAACAATGTATATGTAAGTCTTTGTATTACATGAGATTACAATAGAATTTTCAATACTGGTTACATGTGTCTTAATCTAACTCATTTTTATCACATTGACTACTATTATGACTCCTTTACTTACAAGCTTTTTCACCAAATATTGGAAAACTGCTACAGAATAATTATAATTTTTTATAAAACATGTTAGCAAACTAAAGAAACTAAAAATACAGGCCTTATCAAAACTCATACTCCAGAAAGGAAAAAGGAGATAATACATATAATAAATATAATAAATAATTTATTATTATTCTAGATTAAGAATAGACCATACAGGAGTGATAAAGAAAATTAAAACATAGTAGTAGGGTAAGTGAAAGACAATGATGGCTCAAGTTTGAGTGTTCAAAATTAATATTGAGATTACTTTTCAAATATTGGACCTCTTTCAAAGGAAGAGCAAGATGTTTAGATACATGGTGTACGATAAGATAGGAGTCATTGCTATATCAAAAATTTGAGCCTGGATGTTGTAAAAATGAAGTTACTTCCCACAGTGATATTGAGTGTTCTGGCTAGGTTTTAGGGAACAAAAAGTTGAAAATTTAAGCTGTAAAAATTTTATATTAAAATGACATCAAAAAAGCCATTGGTCCGGTCTAAGCTAAAGAAATTTTGGGGAGTAATCTGAATTAGACAATCAAGGGAGAAATAGTTGACAGAGAAGTCAAAAGGGCAAAGGATCTTTTGCTGCTTCAATATTTAGAGATATGGGGATACGGGAGTTTTCTACTAATGAGATGAAAGAGTCCCTAGAAAGACAGGAGGAAAAATAAGAAAAAATAATGTCTTGGAATCTGAATGACAATAGGATCCAGTAGAAGGAAATGCTTAACTGTGTAAAATGCTCCTGGAAATTTAGTATGACTAGGACTGAGAAAGGACATTTGTACTAGTATTCTGGAGCTTACTAATTATATAAACAAGGACATTTTCAGTAGAGTGACAAAGACAAAAGCCTAAACAGAAGTAAGATTAGAAAGAATTGCAAGAGAAAAATCATAACCAATAAATGTAGATTTCTCTCTGAAAGGTTTAGCTGGTAACTTGAAAAGAATAAAGGAGCAATTTAGGCATTATAAATTCATGCTAAGAGTATTTAGTGTTTTTTTAAGATAGAAGAAATAGTACCCTTGTAAACTTATGGAAATGGTCAAAGAGAGTGGAAACATGATCCAGGAGAAGATAAAACTGTTGCTACAATATGCTGTTCTGGAATAGGTAAGAGAAGATGGAAATCAACGCACAATAGAGGGATTGTCTTTTGTTAGGATCTTGGATCATTTGTTTAAAAGACGGGCACAATTTTTTATAAAGTTTGATTATAAAATATGTGGGGTATTGCAATGGTATGCAGGAGGTGGTAGGAATTCCAAGCATTTATCCTTTTCTGCTAGCTTTAATTTTTGAATGAGATAGGAGGTCATGTCAACTACTAAGATTGCATTAAGGATAGAGAGTGAAAATAATTTAAAGATCAAATGAGGATGTGAAATAAACATTGACCAAGGTGTCCTTAAGTGCCGTTCAGCTTGATTAAACATTGGAATTTTTTTTCAAACTATAGGTTTTGTTATTCTGGGTTTTGTGACATTAACTACAGAAAAGTTGGAATTGTAAATTCTCATTTCCCCTTTGAGATGTAAATTGCATCTGGGCCTCTTGGCAGGTTTATAAGACAGGAATGTATTTCAGAAGGATCCAAGAGCCAAGCCCTTGAAATGTAATATTCAGAAATAGACCCCTTACTTCTCCCTCTCTTTGAGAGAATGGGGCCTAACTTTGATAAACAGAAATTATGGAACAAAAATGGTCTAATTACGTTGATCATGGACTTCCTTGATGTCCTCCAATACATTTCTGCTAGCTCTCTCAAATGCTTAAAAACTATCCACTTTTGGCGAAACTCCATGTGTTTTTTCCTCCGGTGTACTGGAGTTCAGTTTTTTGCAGCTGTCTTGAATAATATCTTTCCTGCCTGTTTAACTCGCCTGGTGTAATTTTTCTCTGACAGCATCTAGAAAAGCTAGAAGAGAAAGACTAGGTAACTACCTTACAATTGATTGTTACCATTTAAGAACTGCTAATTTGTGGTCATTAATTTTAAGTAGAATTAATTAATATAGACAGCATAATTTAGGGCTACAGAACCAATCCCCTTCAGTCACCTGAACCTGGGCAACATTCCAGGGCCAACCCTAGACCCCATCCCAGGATTTATCATAAGAAAAAGAGAAACAAAGACCCCAAGCCTGTCAGAGACAATTCCAAAACAAAACATAGGTATACTACATCTTCCTGGACCTCCCTGAATGAGCTAGAGTAATCTTTTTTCCCCTGTAGCTCATTGAAAGTTTATACATATGGAATGCCTCTTATACATACAATTATAACAAGCTAAATTATTAGGAAAGACTTGCAATAGATGTAGAGGACATGACTCCATGATTCACTACCCTGTCAATCAATCTCTGGAGGATTACAATGGAAGGCATCTTTAAAAAGCAGGGCATGTAAACCCCTTTATCATCCATCCTAGGCATTTTTGTCATTTTCTTTTCTCTTGAATGAGTCTTCTCACTATTTCTTTTCTTTTTTCTCTTCTTTTTTTTTTTTTTTTTTGGTACCAGGGATCAAACTCAGGACCTTGCTCTTGCAAGGCAGGTGCAGTGCCACTGAGCTAAATCCCTGACCCTCACTGATTTCTTGCAATTGTGTGCTAAGTGCAGTTCTTTATTCATTTCACATAAGAATCTGGAAAACCAACCCTGGATTTCATCAGAGTAACAGAATCAATTAGTGCCAAACAGAATCAATTAGTGCCATTGTCAATTCAAACACTTTACTTTTTGTTTACTCACTCCTGAGTAAAACCAAAGCCATATATTTTGCTAAAAAAGATAAAATAATATCATATACAGGTAGGGTCTTTTATAGTAAGGAGAAGATGAGAGGGCACATACAAAGAGATAATGTAAATCTCCAGACTTGCTATGCTTTCAGCATCTTCAGCTCATTATCTCCTTTCTTATGGTAAGAAAAATGGGTTCCAGTCCTCCTGATGTCAACATCTGCATGTTCTGTCACTTTATCCGTGCTAAGTGAGGAGGAGGTGTTGGCTATGTGCTCAGGAAGAAGTTTGGACAAGTTACTTATCTCTAAAAAAAAGCTCTAACTTTAAAGTTCCATTTTGCTGTGCTAGTTACAATTCCCCCTTGCTTATTTAAGCCCTCAATCTTGAGAACTTGAGGTACCACATCATCTGGCTGACTGTATCTTCTTGGATTAACATGCACATTCCATCACCAGTAGCTGGAACACAAACAAGAGAAAACCAGATTCTTGAGCCTGAAAAAGTATCACTAATAAGTCACATCCAAATGAAAGGTAAGTTCAGAAGATGTCTAACCATTATATCTGCTAGAAGGACTGTTTTCCTATAAGAAAATCATGCTTAAGAATGTACTCTCATAACTTCTGCAGCTCTATTTATTTTGGAAGGGTTGACACACAGGTGTCACTTTGATACTTGAAACTTCCCCCATTGTCTCCAAATGTATTTTCTTCTTTTTGGTAGTCATTGCCAATTTACCATCTGCAGGCTTGTACCCTGATGCCAAGATAGCTTTCCCCAATGATGGTCAGTCAAGAGGTAGCTTTCCCTAGTGATGGTCAATCAGAACCTGTCCCACATTCGAGTGGATGTAATACATAATTGGAGTCATTGTTGTAAGCTCTTCTTACCAAATTTGAGCAATATCAGAGATTATGAAAGAGTGGCTCTTAAACAGAGTTTATCTAGAGACTATTGTCAAGCCTAATCCTGTCTATTTTGTGATCAGCAACCCAAAACATTAGAATGCCAACAAAGTGTTACAAAGAAACATACGTCAAAAAGAGCAAAGCAAACCCAGTCTGTACAAGAGACATGAACTAAGAAACATAGTGACTAAGTAAAGAAAGCCAATATTTCTGTGAAGCAAGCTTAGTTCTGCCAGAAAGACATATTAAGCAAATACTTAAGAGTCCTCACCTCTTGCAAACTAATGTGAATTACCATTTGAGAGAAAGTACAAAATTTACTAATGCCAAGACCAAAAAGTATAGTTTAGAAACATCTTTTTGATTTCTTATGTAAACATCAAGAACTATAAACAATTTTTTTGTTTTTTATATATTTTAGTTTTATTTTTTATTTTTTTCATTTTTCAATTTTATTTTTTACTTTCATTACTATATGTTGGAATACATGATGATTACATTCACCATAGGAGTTTGGTACATGTCCATAACACATTGAAACCCTCTTCTTTCTCCCCCTCCCTCCACCTCTCCTTTATTTTTCCACCATCAGATTCATTTATTTATCTTATAAGAGCCTATAAATTTAATTATCTTACATATAGATTGAAAACCAGACTACTAGGCCAAAGAACATATACAACATGATGTATACAAAGTCAAGGTATACTTTCAGATACATTGTCCACACTGGGTTGCAATACTTTATTTTTCTCCTTTTTGCTATCATACAAATACCTATATCTATATATATAAAGAGGTTTCATATAATAGTAACCATGTGATATTTAAGCTTGTGTGACTGAGTTGCTTCACATAATATTATGCTTTCAAAATGCATACATTTTCCTACAAATAACTCAGGTCTATCCTTCTTGATGGCAGAGGAATACTCTATTGTATAAATACTCTGTATATAAATACCACATTTTAATTTATTCATGTGTTGATGCACATTGATCTTTTGATGGACATATAGACTGTTTCCAAGATTTACTGGTTATGAATTGTGTTGCTATAAATATGGGACATTTTTAACTCTTTTGAGAAGATACCTAGAAGGGGAATAAGTGGGTCAAATGGAATGTCTTCCTTTAGCTTTTTGAGGAATCTCCATACTGATTTCCATAGTGGCTGTATCAGTTTATAATCACTTAAGTAATGAAGAAGGTTTCCTTTCTCCCCATAGCCTCACCAAAATTTGTTATTGTTAAATTTTTTGGATGGTAGCCATTCTTTCTGGAGTGAGATGGAATCTCAGTATTTTAGTTTACATTTCTTGAATGACCAGTGATGTTGAACATTTATTTGTTGGCCATTTGTATTTCTTCATTTGAGAAGTGTTTATTCATTTCAGCTGCCCATTTTTAAATTGTGTCTTTAAATTTGTGGGTTCTAACCTTTTGAGTTCTTTATATACTCTAGATATTAGTCCTTTGTCTGAGAGTAACTGGCAAATTTTATTTTCCCATTCTGTTGGTTGTCTCTTCATTCTGTTCCTGATTTCATTTGCTGTACATAAGCTTCTTAATTTGATGTGATCTCATTTGTTGATTCTTAGTATTGTTTCATGTGCAACTGGAGTTTTGTTCAGAATGTCTTTGATTACACCTGTCTTCAAGTTTTACCTGTTTTGTTTTCCAGCAGACTGTTTCTGTTCTGATGTTTAGATCTTTGATGTATTTTGATTTTAGTTTAGTGCATGGTGAGAGATATGTGTCTAGGTTCAACATTTGGCATGTGGATAGCCACATTTCCTAGTTAGAAATATTTTACTCAAAAGTTATACTGTTAACATATATGATAGATTTACAATAAAAATATAATTTTTACATAATTACAAAATTATTCCACAACACACACAGGTTAACCACCAGTAGTTCTAAAACTCATGTTATTAACTCATTCTGTATCCCACACTGTCACATAGAGATGTCAGAACTCTATGGCTAAAAAAGAACATAAAGCATAATTGAAGTGGGAAAACAACAAAGCCTTTGTCTCTGAAACTTGTAAGCCTTCAACTTTATCCTGGTTCCATTGCTCAAGGCAATTATGGAAAAAAGAAACTGGTTTAAGAACAATACTTCCCACTTTAAAAAATTCCAAAAAATAACAACAACTCCACAAAAAAGTAACACAAAGTAATAATCTCTATTCAAATTTAATTTTTTTTTTAGTTAAGGAATTTAGATAGCAGAGGACAAAATTAATCTTTCAGCAAATACTTTCTGACAAATATTTTGAAATGCAATGGCTTTAGAATGCACCAAAGATTTGTAGCCAAAATGAGGAGAAATTTAAATCCAAATAAAGCCATCAACATTAGCCATGTAACGACATAGTTAGTGGGTACAGAACACTCTTGGTTATACTTGTCATTAATCCAGAAAAAGACAAGAAAAGCAGCTATGGATATTATCCTAACCAACGTTACTCTGAAGAATCTTTTAAAAAACAGTTGTATAAAATCAGACTGTGCTTTCATTAAACAGATTGTGTTGTATTACAATAAAACCATCTTTTTCTAACTCACAGGTAACAAAAGCTTTCTAGGCAGATGCAAAAATAGGACAAGCACTTTTATGCCAATTTATAACAGAACTCATCAAACATACCGCCAGTGCTTCTATCCTCTTAAAATCTTTAGTTTTTTTTCTTTTTTTGGTACCAGGGATCGACCTTGTGTTTGCAAGGCAGATGGCACTCTTAAAGACTTTAATCCAAACTTTTTTTATTGATGAATTGTTTAAGAACTCTGTATTAACTCACAAAGAATTATCAGAACAGCTGGAAACCTCAAATGGCTTACATAATTCTAGAAGGTACTAAAACACTATTGTGCATCACAGAATAAAGGTGGTTACAAAAGAGAAAGATAAAAGAAACAAAAGCAAATGAAAGAATATCAAAGAAAAGGAAAACAAATGAGTATTTAAAACCAACAGAACAATTGTCTTGAAACATTTTGTATCTCTGAGACTTTTCCCATGTCCCAAAGTGACTTGAAGTAGATTCAAATGGCCAGAAATCATGAACACACTGCTTCACCCCAAATTTCACTGACAACCAGTAATGCCCCCAAATGACTTGCAATATGTCAAAAATGGTCCCGTATTGTGTATGTTCTTCTATTACCTAAATGATACTGCTGAATGACCTAGGACGTGGTCTAAATCATCGAAAGAGTTGATCTCTGGAGTGCATTATCAGTGTGAAACCAGGGAAAACCTGTCAGTTTCCCAAATCACTAATTTTCTTTTACCAAAAGTGCTTATGGGGAGCTGATGGCATGAATGTAGGGAATGAGGAAAGGAGTCATTACTAGAATCCCTGTAGTGGGCCCTGGTCTCTTGTGCATCACAAAAGAACAAGGCAAAGAATAAAGATGAGAAACAAGACTTCCAGAAGAAACTGTGCTCTGGGTCTAATCAATGATGCTCTGGGCAGAAAAGATGAAGGCACCCCGAGCTTGCTACTATTTATTGGGTTCATAGGGAGTAACAGATATTCAGAGGGTAATGGTAATGCTAGGACAATGAGGATCTTATAACTGGAGGAAGTATCTGATGTCTGGAGGGTGGAGGTAATCCTAAATTGAAAAGGATCTTATGCTGATGAGGATCTCAGATCAATGAGGAGCTTATGTTGATTAAAACAGAAACATTCTTATAACAGTAGGTGGGATGAGTTAAGCTGATAAGGAATTTGTCCCTCCCCAGGGGAAACCTTTCTCTTACTACTCAGTTCTCAAGGAACCAGGATGTCTTCAGCAGATGTAATCTTGCCCTTGAGTGTCACAGCATCACGGGACCACTGAGGTTTCAGCTGTGACCGGAGGCAAAAATGGAGTAATGTTTTGGCATGTCATAGGCAAGAAGACTAGACCTAATCATAATTTAAGTCTGAAATAATTTTTTTCCAAAATTATGTAGAATGGCTCCTATTATGCCAAGGGAGCCAGGAAATCACCAAACACTGGGACAAAGACAGAGTTAAAAACTGAAAGGAGTTTATTCATGGGCGTGGACTCCACCCTCTAGAAGTGAAGCCCAGAAGCAGGGGACAGCACAGCTTTTATAGGTAACTCAAACAAAGAAGCTCAGGGAAAGGTCAACATGTCCTTTAACCAGCTGTAAATTATCTTTCATAACCCAGCTATCTTGTCAACATAGGACATTCTATGGCTACAGGGTTCAGCGGTTACAGGGAGGCAGCAGGCACCATCTGTTCCCAGGGAGCCATAAAGCATGTTTACAGAAGCAGAGTGAGCTGTTAGAAGGGCAGTTACAAAAATGCATCTTTAGGAGAATTCCAGCACTGTGTAAGGGGAGGGGTATGAGGGGAGTTTATTCACAGGCCAAGATGGCATTGCTTAGGTTCACTTTTGGTCTCACAGCTCCCAACACATGAACAGAAATGGAGGAAAACCTCTGGATACAAAAGTGTCCCTAGCAGCTGCTTGAGAGTCCTTGGAATGCTGGCCACAGCAGTCAGTCTCTTTTCCCAAGTGCTTGATGGGATGCATGCCTCTAAGGGGCAGAGACATACCTCCTAGCTGATTCACCAAAACTGTTACTGGCCACTTAGGTTCATATGCTAAGGTTTGTTTGCTTACTGGCTACCAAGTAAAAGGAGACCATAAATTTTGGTAAAAAGGAAGAAAGAATTTATTCAAAGTTAGCTCCAAGGAGATAGAGGGCCCCATTTACCTCAAGTCACCATTTCATCATGTACAGGTGAGTAAGGATCTTTTATGGTAAAGAGCAGAGGGAAACAGAAGCAGAGTAATAATGGGAATCGCCACACTTGCCTTTGTCTCTTCTCATTCTTTGTTCTCTTTCTTATGGAAAGGAAGCTGGGCTACAGGCCTTCTGATGTCAACATCTGCATATTCTGTCACTTTATCTGGGCTAAGTAGAGGAGGGTGTGTTTGCTATGTGTTCAGGAGGAGAAAGTCTGCACAAATTGCTTATATTGAAATGGAAAAAAATGTAACTTTTAAAGTTCCAGTTTGCTGTGCTGGTGACACTATAACATCCTATTGAGATAATTGTAGGTACTGTTGATAGTTACTGGGAAGTTTATTTATTAATTTGTCTACTTATTTGTTCAGTTATTTTTGTGGAACGGTGAAATGAACACAAAGAAAGCCTTCACACTAAGCTACACTGTCAGCCTTTTTATGTTTTAAAAACATACTTTAAGACAGCATCTCATTATGTTGTCCATGTGGGATTTGTACTTCAAATCTGTGTAGAGACATTGACCAAAAGAATAATTAAATTTGAGTGTGATAGGGAAGGGAACTTGGAATGACGGTTTGCATATTCCCAGAATGCATGGTTAGAGTTTAGAGCAGATTCTGCAGAACAACAATCAGTAGATTTAAAAGCAGTTTGTCCTCAGAGATGTTTGCTTTAGCCATTGTGTCCTCTCTGCCCAAAATAAGATTACTTAAACTAGGTCAACAAACCATCTCATTCCAGCTATGTCCCATAATAAAAACTCCTATACCATATGTTACAAATGCTTTTCTTCTATGTATTTGTTCTCATGTCTTCAAGTTACAAATAAATAACCCTAGAAGTCTCAGGTTGTTGCTGTTTCCCTGAGACCTTAGAATCAGCTCCTCTGGGTCTTCCTGATGACTGAACTATATCTCATCTCTGAGTAATCATTTTCGTCCTGTACACAGCCAGGGTCACACACTGTGACAAGTGGCACCCAATGTGGAGCACAAACTCACATCTGAGACAAAGAAATAGTGGACCAGCACTGTGAGGTAAAAACTCTGAATCAAAACCTGCAGCTACAAATCAGTGTAGAAGATTAGCCTCCCAAAGCCCAAACAGTAACACAGATGTCCAATCTTTCATTTCCCTAGTAAGAAGATACAGACAGCCAGAGAATATTGTGACAAGTTTCCAGTGAGATTAAGGTTAAGACTTTTCAACCCAGAGCTCATTTAACTGTCCTGTTGCTAAGTGAGAGGGGGCAGTGTTTCTTTACATACTTTTTCTCTTATCTTTTACTTTTGGCTTCTTGTTTGTGTTACTATTCATGGGTCACATTTTCTCTAAAGAAGAAAAATGCTTTAAACAACACATGCATTCTCTTTTAAAAGTATCAAAGCTCTAGCTTGTTGAATTGTTAATTGTCATTTCCCAGCACTGTCCTAGTCTACACTGAGGGGTAGCTTGGTTGCAGAGGACTGGGAACAAGTTGGTTGCACATAGAAACAGTGATTTAGCTCAGTAAAGGGTGCTCATTTTGTTTCATACCACCTTTGCAAGGTCACTATTCCCACCATACAAACAAAAGAAGCTCCAAAGGAGAAATTATTTTTCCTTCCCCTGTCTTCTTTTCCCCCATTGTGAGCTTCAGTTATCCATCCATCTTTCCTTATCCTAAAGGTTACTCTTAAAGGGAAGAAATTTAAATATTGCAGAAATGATTAAGACTTGCCAAAATGTAGGGATGGAATCTCATAAAGTTCAAGTTTTTCTGAAGCCATGCAGTCCCAGAAATGTTATAACCATGGCAAGACAAGTCATCTTTAAAAAGATTGTAAAGATAATAAACTGGTATAAAATCAATGCAAAAATATCCAAAATGTAGAAAAGGATATCATCGAGCTAATCAATGCCACTCCAAATTGATGTAGATGGAAATCCCATTTGAAGAAAAGGGAAAAAAAGCACAGTGCTCTGATCCCTGATACTAACAGGGAATTGATTACAGAATGTTCATGGCCTGACAAGGTAGCCAACCCAAAGTCAACATAACCCCTTTACAAAAATGTCTCAAATTTAAAAATAGTTGCCACCAATAGGGTAGAAATTGGTTCAGACTATATGAGCCAAATTAAAATTGTGATAACAAGCTTAAGATATCATGTTCTCTCCAAAGAAACTATTATTGATATTTTTATAAAGGATTGAGGGTTCTATGGCTGATTACAATACCTGCAGCTGCTTTGTTTGAGAACAACAATTCTCTCTTGTAAGAGTACAAAATTATAGCCTGGCTTGCACTGTCTATTGAGTCCAATTTGTATCTAAACAAATAAATTCACTTATTTTGCAATCAGGGACTGACCTGGGAAGTCCTGTGGCTGTGTAAGTGCAGGTCCCATAATTTGATGATATCAGAGACTAATTTTATCTGGAATTATAATTTGCCTTTTAATTATTTTGGCAGCCCACCTTCATGAAATCCTGGGCTTGCTGGACCTTTGTTATACTTCTCCTTAGGCACTTACTTTTCCCTATCAATAATCCTCCTGACACATAGCTATATCCTTCTTCCATCTATTATTAGAATTGGTAATTATATTACCAACATATAGATAAGCTCAGATGGATTGCTCATGACACTTCTGATAATGATCTTCACTTCTCATCCATATATTCAAGTTGTTATTAATCAAGAACCTAAGATAAGTGAATATAATTCCTCTAGTTATCATTATAGACCCTTTAAAATGTTTAATATTTCTTTGCCCACGTATGCCACCTGATTAACTGCTTATGTTACAAATAATAGTATTTCTCACTAAATATTACACATATTATGATACTCAGGCAATTAGACAAAGCATAGTTCCCCACTAATCTCACTCAGGAATGGGTGAGAAATTCCACTCTTGAACAAATTACCTCAGCAGTTGAACAATATCAGACAAAAACATGAAAGGAAGGTAGGGGAATCAAGAAAAAAAGAAGAATCAAGATATATTATGTATAGTTACAAATTCCTTATGATTAATGTGATCTTTATGTATATCAAAATTATATAAAAATTAATTAAATATATTTTCTGGACATTCTCATTGCAATTATTATTGTGACTACTGCATTTGACCACCACAGCAGTGACTGAAGCGTCGCTTTAACTTACTCAACTCAAACTGCTCAAACTATGAATGCCTATTCCCAAAATGTTACCTCAGAATCACTGACTCAAACTAATATTAATACAAAAATTCTATAAGACTTGATACCCTTGAGGGAGCTGTCAGCTGGCTCAGTGAATACCAATTCCTACTGATAGGTAATTGACTTAGTCATGACACTAGATATCACTTGATTAGTTATTCCTATTCCTTTTAATCATTCTGAATATTGAGAAGAGATCCAATTCCTTCTCCTTGGGACATTTCATACAAATTTGTATGAAGGTATTACTAATCCCCAGGCCCAACTTCAGGTCCAACTTTATAAACTTCAAATGGAGGCTTATAATATTACTTTGGATCTTCTTGATGATAATATTGCCTACTGGCTGTCTGGTCTCAACCTTCACATTTGCATTCCTATAGCTATTGGAACAACCTTTTTTTTTGCTCTTTCTTGTTGTCCCTAAGACCACTCTGTATATTGTTCCAGTGGAACCTTTTGCATAAGCCATGATGACCTTCCTGCATCAAGCTCAATACCCCTGTACCCTCTACTTTTCCCTCTTTGCCAATTTAGATTATAAAACAAAAAAAGGAGGAATTGTGGGGATACGCTGACCAAAGGAGTTATTGAATTTGGGTGGGAAGGAAGGGAACTTGGAACAACTGTTTCCGTGCTCCCAGAATGCACAGTTAAAGTTTCAAGCAAATTCTGCCAGATATTAGTCAACAGAATTAAAAGCAGTTTGTTCTCAGAGATGTTTGCTTTGGCCATTTTGTCCTCTCTGATTAGAATAAGATTATTTAAAACTAGGTCAATATGTGTCATATAACAAAACAATCTAACTCCAGCCCTGTTCCCTGATATCATATGTAGCAAATGCTTTGCTTCTATGTCTTTGTTCTCATGTCTTTGAGTTAAAACAATATAATAATCCCTGAGGCCTCATTTCAGTGCTGTTTTCCTGAGACTTTTGAATCACTCTTGGTGAGTGAACTAAATCTCATCTCTGAGTACTCTTCTTTATCTTGTAAAGATAAAGATGCAAGCACAGTCACACCCTGTGACAGAAATCCACCTTCCTCAGCCTCTGAAGGGTTAGGATTGCAGGTATGTATTATGGTAGCTGACCAGGAGAGTTGAATTTAGACCAAAATGGACATTTTGTTGTTGCTTTCCTTTTGTTGTCCTCACCTTTCCAAGCCATTACATAGAAGGAAGAAAGATGAAAACTTTGTCAATGTGAAAGAGAAAAATACATAGAGAATCAACAGTGGGAAGAGGGCTAGCTGTGTCCTGGTGGGTTTGAAAGACTGTTGAGTCAGTGTGTTAGAGAGAGTGACCTGAAAATACAGGAGATAACATGATACTACAAAGCAAAGGTATCAGTTTGGTTATTATTAAACTCAGGAAATTCTTGTAGGAATAATTTTTGCTGTAGAATGGAGGAGAAGGAGAAGATTATTAGAAGAGTTACTACAGGAACAAGATCATAGGTTGCATAAATAAACATCTATATGTATGTTTTAATTGAGAATTAAGAAGCAAGTTATGTAGAAGACTGTGAAAATAGAATGAACCAGGAAACAAATCTTTGAGACATAAGAGAGCTTTAGGTTGAAATTTTAATGCCAGGGAGCCACTGATAAAGCAAAATGGAATGAGAATCAATACTCATTAACTTAAGAAGATATTTGGGCTAAGGAGAGGAGACAATGAATGAAAACTAAAGGAGAATAATATAAATATATATTTAGGCCAAAAGTGAAGAGATAAAACAAACCTGAAACAATCATGAATTGTTAAATGAAACTCTGTCATGGTGATCACCTATTTTAACATTTTCATAATGAGAGAGAGAGAGAGAGAGAGAGAGAGAGAGAGAGAGAGAGAGAGAGAAATGGAAAATATAAAACAAAGCCCAAAATACACATTTTCATTATAATGAAAAAAAAAAGCCCAAAATACACATAATTTTTAAAATTGTAGCCTAAGTTAATAAGCTTTTGAGTTTTTCACAAAATAAGCTCATTGGAAATTTCCAGATTTCTTTCTTATATTTCCCCTACCATATATGTCTGAACTCAATCTTGCTAGAGTCTGTCTTCTTTTCTGATAAAGTACTGAAACTCTGCAAATAAAATAAAGTTCAAGCTGCCATGTCTGCCATGCCAAACTTTTATATGAAAATTTTTCCTTTAACTTGCTAATCACAGTAAATTTTTTAAATGGAATTTACATTTTTCTCTTCAATTGGAATAATCTGTATTATAAAAACATTCTAGTCATATTCCTCATTTACATGTGAATTTTCTGACCTAGATTTGAGATAAGATTACTTGACTTTACTGATTTGATCTTTGTTTTCTAGCAAATTATCATAAAGCTCCTGTTGGCACTTCTAAAAAATGCCTGAATATTTAACAAAACATTTTTTGAGACAGAGCTTCACTCTGCAAACTAACTTTGAACTCATTATGTAGCCCAGACTGGTCTCAAATGCATGGGAGTGAATATTCTATCTCAGCCTCCTGAGTGCTGGGATGACAGGCATGCTCCACTACACATGATTTCAACACACTCTGTAAATTAAAATAAATTTTAATTATTTTAACTAATGATAGCTCTTAGGTACACAATCTTTCAAGGAATCAATAATCTTAACAATCCTACTTTGTTATTGAATCTATTATCATCTGTGGTTGCCAAAAGAAATAAGAATTCTTTCCACCAAACAGAAAATTTGTTTTATGATGAAGCATTTATTTAGTTGGGCTGCCAAAAGCAACCAGGGACTAGGATTTGTTGTCAGCATTTTTTATTCATCACACTGTTTATCTACCCAGCTAATTCTCAGTGTTGAACCCAATTGTCTGCAAGTTCCTTTGATAAGATTCATCTCTTTTTTTGTCACTGCAAGCCAAGAATAGGTTGAGGCCATCCTGATGTAAATTCCTAGCCATATTTTTTCATCTCTTGTCTCCTTTAAAAACACTATAACAATAAGAATCATGGATTGAAGGAAAATCTTGCTTATACTGCCAATTTGAGATAAAATTGTAATTATGATATCAGAGTCACAAAAACTATAGATTACACTCAAGAATATTTTATTATTGATTTAAAAGGCACAAAAACATGGTACAAATAGTTGTTTCATTAGAGTGGTCTTAGGTCACCAACTGTATATCTCCCATCCTTTTCTTACATCAAGATTAATTGTGATATTCATTTTGAGTACTACATGAGCATATATGTCTAAGCAGTTTTAAATAAACCACTTGTTAAGTGTGACCATTAATCATGATTGTAAACTTGACTGGATTAACAAAGGCCTAGGGAATAGTGGAGCCCTTTCTGGGTTTATTTGTGTTGGATTTGCAGGAATGACATAGAAGACTATATTTGCCTTCTATCCATTTCCTCTTCTGTGTTTTTTGGAACCTGCTCTACTTCCCAGCTGCCATGAAGTGAGCAACTTTGTTCCAACATCCCTTTGGACTATGATGTTAATGCTTTAAACTAAACCAACTCTGGACTATAACTTCCATAACCACAAGTCAAAAACATTTCCTCCTTTAAATTGTGAATATAAGTTATTTGATCCCAGCAATGGGAAAGCTGACTAATACAGAAAATTTGTGCCAGAAGTGAGAGTGCTGTATGACTATATCTGATTGTGTAGTTCAGAAGCCTTGTAACTGGCTTGTAGAAGGAGTATGAAAAGCTTTGGTGACCTAAAGTAGAGAAGCTCTAGAATTTTGTAAGCAGAGCTTCATGGGCAATTCTGATCAGAACTCAGAAGATCAAAATATAGAGTGCAGACAGTAAAGGTTACACTCACAAAGTTTCAATTGGGCATGAGGACAGTATTGGAAATTAAACTAAAAGACATGCATGTTGACACTCTGGTAAAATATCTGTATATATTTTGCCATGTTCAGAGACCTTGCTGGATACAAAGTTTAAGCCTAGTAGACTAAGTGTCCTAGTCACTTTTCTTATTGCAGGGACAAAATACCTAATACCCAGAAATTAAAGCAGGAGAGGTTTATTTTTGCTCATCATTTGTAGAGGTTTCAGTCTTAGCTGGTTCCAAGGCAGGACAGAAGAGCAGAGAAGCATGAGAGAGAAATGGCTCATGACAGGTTGAAGGGAAAAGCAGAAGAGGTCAAGGGAGGAGATAAATATGTATATTCTTCCAGGCTGTGCCACCTGTGACCCATTTCCTCCAACCTGGCTTCACCTCCCAACATCACATTTACCTATAGACTCATCACAACCACCCTGTTATCTCATCTCTCAAAAGCCTTGCCTATGAGCACATGAGGATTTGGTGATGATGGTGGGGTCAAATAGATATAAACTATAGAACTAAATGATTTGGCAGAAGATATTTGAAAGCATCCCAATATTCAGGCTGTGGAATGTGTACTGCTGGTTGTTTTTACCCAGATTTACAGAAAGTATAGTGAACAAAAAGCAAGCCACAAAGATTAGGAAAATTTACATTTTGGCCCCAAAATAACAAGGTATAAATTTGGGACAAAAGAATGTGCTCTTGCTGAATACATAAGTGCCATTAAAACCAAAGGAAGACATTGAACAAGGACAAGAAGAAATTTACCCTGAGAACATAAGAGGAACCACCAATATTCAATTCAACACAGGTTCAAAAATGCAAAAGTGTCAATATTTTGTTTTAGAAGACATCTTCTTGGGGCTGCTGCTCAAGAAAGGTAGCCTAGGTTTATTTCACTAATCTCAGCCATTGAGGCACTCAGGAGCCACAGCAGCCATGGTTCAAAAGGACTTGGTTTCTGTTTGAGCTGCTGGTAGACTTTGACATCACCCTTCTCATGGTTGTTCAGACATGCACAATGTAAAATTGTGGAGACACGCAGGCTTCTTTCCAGATTTCAAAAGATTTAGGAGCCCAGGAAATGGACTATTGAACAGAGGTATGTAAAGGTGTGGGATGAAGCCAAATATGTAGGGGAGATCTCAGGAATTTGGAGAGGCCAAGAACATTGAATATCTACTAAAGAAAGCTGTGAGTGAGGCCAAACCAAGAGAGAAACCATGTAGACTGCAATCAACAGGGCCATGAGGTGGGGTATCCCCAATTCTCTGTAATTCAAAACTTACCACACTGTTCCTTTGATGCTGAACTTGTAACAACAGGACGTAATATTTTCCCTGTTGTGTTTTGGTCTTAGGTCTAAATCTTTCCTCTGCTTGGAATGGAAATGTTTACCCAGGGTCATTGTACCTTGGGGTTATGAATCTTATTTTTATTTTTGTTGTGGTTCAGAAGTAAGAATTTACTTCTGTGAATATCAGAAGAAATTTTGAGGTGGACTTTTTTTTTTTGTATAAAATTCTTTTATTGTTACATTGTGGGTATACAACACAATTACATTACTCACTGGGAATTGTACCTTTACATAATACATCTTGGTTCTTATATTTTCCACATTCCTAGCCCTCTCTTCATGCCCTCCACCCTTCCCTATTTAAAAAGACTTGATTTGCATTTTTTTCATTTCTCATCATTTTTCCTTTCTCTTCTTTCCTTTCCCCT
>NW_004624792.1:14357229-14370849 GCF_000247695.1 Heterocephalus glaber
TGTCTTGCACCCTGAGCATAATCTTTGCTGTTATCTGAATACCTATTTCTGATTTCATTTTTCCCAGATCCTCTTTTGTTGCCAGTTCAGAGAATCCAGGTGGTTGAGTATCAGAGTGTTCCATCTCGTTTCCCTTTGGGGTTGCTGTAGGTGATCTGCAAGTCTGTTTTTGAGGCTTGTTTGTGTGTCTTCTCATTTCCGCGGGGGGTTGGTGCTTCTGGTGCCCACGAGGCTCAACTTCTGTGCCCCAGGAGCTTGGGATGGCAGCAGGGGAGCTTCCTTCTGGCTGCTGAGACCAGCTCACTTTCTTGGCCCTAGGAGCCTGGGATGGAGGTGGGAAGCTTCCTTCCAGGTGCTGGGACTGGCTGAGCTTCACTCTGGTCTTTCTTTCAATGTCCATAGAAAGACTTCAAACTATATTTTAAAGAGTTGTACCAACTTTGGGAATTAAATATTTTCAACCCAATTCCCCATGTAATGCTTAATTTTGTACCACAAATGAGATATTGCTACATGGCTTTCTATACATACATCTCCATAGTTAAGTTACACAGAGCTGAAGCATCACTATCTCCCTGCACATAATATAATAATGGAATACCACATAGTCACTTGAGTTCAGTTTGACTTCTGGAAGTATATTTTTCTCATTATATCATCTCAATCTGTTTTAAAATGATTTGATAATTTGATGGTATACAAAAAGAAATTTCCATGAACATGGATAAAGTAAACGGCTCTTATTAAATTGTAATACCCATGTGAAGAAACAAATAAAAATGCATGTCTGTAAAACTGCTTCTCTTATAATACAAGATATAATTATTAAAGGTTAGTGTAACTCAGGAGCTTAGAGTAAATCTAAGAAGTTGCTAAACATCTATTTTCATAGTAAAAGCAAAAGGAAAACCCCAAACTTACTTTTCTAAATTCAAATACAGTAAATTCTACCATGACTAAAACAACATCTGCAGCAAATTCTATATTACTGCCACATATCAAAAGCCACTTTCTTTTTGGCCAATAAATGAAAAGTCAATTAATTCCTTATCATTTCCCAGAACATTCAATGGTAATGTTTTTGACACGTGCATTAATTTGCTGTACAAATTACTAGTATCACTCAAGAAGGTGATGTGAGAAAAATTTTCTCCTGTAACTATATAAAAATAACAGCTTTGAAAATATTGAAATATGAATGATAATTTTATAGAGAATTTTAGGATCATTAAAGGCATTTATGAAAATATTTTTTAAAAATAAAAAACTAAAAATGGGAACTTCCATTTCAGTATACTGTAAATGTGCAGACATTTTCCCTATCCATTTTGCTAAGTATTTGCATATAGAATTTTGGAACAAGTAATGTTAAAATAATAAAGAAAAGGACTTTTAGTATAATTTAGAATAAAATTGTTCAGTGAATTAGTCATCCATAAATTGAATGTCTTAAATTTTGGAAAATATTATGCTTACCAGTCCAATATCAGATAATTACAAATGATGAAGCTGTAATTTTTTTTATTTTTTCTACCCTTTAGTGAGAGTTCTGTTTTTAAAAAACATGGCAATTGTTAGATATTTTTACTTACCACTTTTTTTAACTCTGTGGCTGCCTTTAGGTAGAGTCAAGATATCTTCTATTATTCTGCTCAATAATCAAAACAGGTTCAAAAATCAACCAGCAAGTAAAACAAAAGAACCCCACAGAGAAAGAAGAGAGGTTGATGCTCAGGCTTATGAACACCAGTTGATGATACTTTTATGCTGCATATTGTTGGGTTTTGTTTCTTCATCCATTCTGCCAGTCTGTGTCTTTTGATTGGAGGAATTGAGACCATTCACACTGAGTGATTACTGAAAGACACTGACTTATTCTTATCATTGCATTATTTTCATTTTCCTGATTTTCTCATCTTTCGCCTTCTGCTTAGCTTCTTATCCCCTGAAATGTGTGCATTCTTTTTGACATATTGACATTGATTGTGTCTTTCCAGGATATCCTCAAAAATTTTTTTATGATGCTGCTTTGATGGATATGAATTTTTTGAGGTCCTCCTTGTCATGGAAATATCTTATTTGTCCATCAATTTTAAAGGAGTGTTTTGCATACTTAAGCCAATACATAAGCAGGGGTTAGAAGTTATCTCTTAGATCTTGGAATACTTCACTCCAAGCCCTCCTGGCCTTTAAAGTTTGGATGGAGAAGTATGTCACAATCCTTATTGATTTGCCTCTGTATATGATTCATTGCCTTTCTCTCTACCACTCAGCAGTTTACCCCATGCCACTTGGACAGTCTGTTTGTGTGCTTACTGACTGTCCTGAGTGTCACTGCACCAGGTGTCATTTCAACCAGTCAATCCTTGTACTGAACAAATTTTATAAAATTGTCATTTTTATATTTCCTGCTATATTATAAAATTAATTAAAAGTGCATTTCTAATCGTCCTATATTTAAATAATTGGATTGGCAAGAGATTAAAATTTTGTCCCTATGAAGGACATCTGGAATTTTAAGTATAGTATGCCTGGAGAAGTTCTCTTTCAGTCATTGCTATTTGGTGTTTTATATGCTTCACTCATCTGTATGTTTATTTTAATCCATATACTCAGGAAATTTTCTGCCATTATTTCTGTGAAGATGATATTACATTATTTTTGTTATCTTCTTATTTTTTTACTTACTCCAATTATTCTGAGATTAGTCTTCTTTGTATCATGTAGCAATTTTTGAATCCATTTTTCATGCGTTCTTGTTTTTAAGGGTTTTGAGTACTTGGTCTTTGAAAGCATCACTGTCTTCTAGATCTGAGATCCTGTCTTCACATTGGTCAGTTCTACTTTCAACATAATTGTTAATCTCTTGGATTTCTGATTGAAACATTTTCATGGGCTCTTAATTCTTTGGTAAACTGGTCATTTATGGCTTGTATTTTGTTTAGCTCATTTAGCTTTTTATTAGTGTTTTGTGAAAGCTACTGTATCTGTTTGGTTATTACTTCCACTACCTGTTCAGTTATATCGTGTCTAATTTCATTGGACACTTCTTTGAGTTGCTTTCTAACCTCTTCTGCTATCCTTTCAATTAACTCAGGTGTGCAGCTTATGCTTCATTGCTTTTTCTTCTTTTGTGTCTATTGTTTATATTTGTGCTTGTTTTGTTTTGTGCTGAGGTTTGTAGATGCTTGTAGTCTAAAGACTTTGTCAAAGTATAGAGATCACTTTGGTTGCCTTTCAGTGATGTATTATGGGTGTGGTTAAATTTAATCCTTTGCTGCAGCCCTAAGATCTGACCACCTTGACTAATTTTAGAGGTGAGTGTTCCATGTAGTTAGCCTAGAAGCCACATTCTTGTACTCCCGTATTGTTAATGTCACAAAGGTAATCTGAGTCTTGGCTTCTAGAGAGATAGCAACAAGTATGTGATCTTCTTAATAACAAGCAAATCAACTACAGTAATATCACTCAGGACAAAATAGATATTAACACACCATAAAAACCAATTAAGTACCATCCTTACTCCTAGAGAAAAAGTCAGCAATTATAATGTAAACATTAAGGCAACCCAGGTATTGAATTATAATTAATATGTACTCAATGTGACAACTATATCTTCATTAAGGGTAGAAAAGAATTCAATGTTAATGTTACAGAGTTATTTATTAAAATATTAACATAGCTTTATATTTATACTATTAAAAGATAAGTTTGGGGAGTAGGGAATTTCAAGAGAAACTTTGAAACATTAAATCTATGATATTTAATTGTAGAGTGGCACATGGGACCTTATTGGAGAGTAGAAGGATATTTATAGAATTAGATAAAGGTAAGACAAAAAACACTAGCAAGAAAAAGAAGGTAAAATAGAAAGGGATAAAAAGGAAATTACATATAGAGTGAAATAAAAGAGAAATACTTAAAAGGAAAAAATTAAAGCGGAAAAGGGGAAAACATAGAGAAGAGAAGCAGAAAAAGAGATTAGAATCAAAGCAGGGAAGAAAGGAAACTGATAGTAAGCCCCAAGAAACTGATGCTAAAGAACAGAAGGAAAGAAAGAAGAAGAGGAAAAAAAGAAAAAAAATCAATCAAACCAACAAAATTAAAACTGAAAACAATATTCTTAATTTGAAAAACAAAAACAAGAGAATAAAACAACCCAACCAAATAAACCCTCTTAGGAATTTTTCTCTGTGATTTCAAATGTGTAGTTATCTTCCAGGGTAGTCTCAGGTCAGTGTTGAATTCAAGATGTGTACCTGCTCTTGTTTGCAGGCAAAGAAACCTTTCAAGGTGTAGGTCCATGCTGGACATAGCCACCAGCAAGCAGGCTGTAGGACCAGGGTGTGAGTGCTGCTCTGGGGTTTTCAAATTCTCGGAGGTTCAGGATGAACCTGGCCTCAGGCCATGGGGGTGGGGGCAAAATCATTACCTCAAGACACTGTAATGCCTCTTAGCAGCCTGACCAAGGCTGTCTAACCATGAATGTCTCCCATGGCTAAACCTCACCTAATCACTGTGAGAGGAGCCCTAAAATAAATCCAGCTGGTGGCTGCTCGAGTCCTGGCTCAGTTGACTCTTCCCTGATAAGGCATCCAAGCACTACAGGAGATATGGCAGGAGCTTGACCTGGAGTCACTTACCAACAGCTCACAGCATCCACTGGTCCTGTCCTCCACTGTGTTTCCCCTGAGGGCTTTTGGAAACCCCTGACTTCACTGTGTCCCTTGTAAATTCAGCCCTCTTCTCATAAGGTGTAAGCCAGGAGCAGGAGAGAAAGTGCAGATTGCTCCTTCTTTTTCCCACATTATATGCTGTCTCCAATATCTTTGTAGCCTGAAACTTTCCCTTCAGGGACTTCCTGAGTTTCAGTGTCTGGATTGTGAACTTCAGAGGGGCTCATTTGTTGCTGTTTACCACTCTGCTATCTTTCTGGAAGTCCTGCTTGATGATATTTACAAGACAGATATTTAATGAGGGCAGGTCACTGCATTCTGGGTGTGGACAATTACATCTTTGCCTTCCAGAATCTCACAAGTTGTGAGTGACCGACAGCCTGTCCCTCAGCCAGAAGCTTATGTGGGCATTTCTCTTCCCCTGATAAATACTGAACTCTGTAGTACGGTCTTGAAATGCTAGGGTTAGTTCTTTGACTAGTAGGGACAAATTTTCTTCCCCTTGTAATCTCAGGATCCTTTTGCTCCAGTTCAAACTGATGGCATTTTCCCAGCTATCATTTTGGAAAATTGATTTTGGTATGGAAACCTATGGGTAAAAGAGGTTTTCCCTCCACTTGGGATAAGTCAATCGAGTTAATCCTGCTAACAGACCATTTCAGTGAGTTATTCTATTTCTACTAGGATTTAGGACAAAGGATCTTAAAGAAATTATATGTTATTTTGAAACATTTTAGTGTTGTTTCCTAAACAGATATTTCCATAAAGTGCTTTTCATGTATCCATAATTACTAGCAACATTATATGTGTGAACACAGAATCTATAGCCATTCTGCCTGGTTCCAATTCCTGATCGTATTGCTCACTTAAAATTTTCATTAACAGAAATTTAATATACACAAAACCAAAATAATTTACTGTTCATTTTGCTGCTTCTGTCCAAATAGTCTTAATGCCAACCACTGAGTCAGACAAAATTTTTGGTGTTTCTATACAAGTGAAAAAACTATAACTGTTTAACAGATTTTAATAATGAAAAATAATTCTTATCTTTAATATAAAATAATCATTTGAAATTCTGTATAAATATTATATTTTAGATCCAATCCATGCTTTAACTTTTAGAATTGATATAAACATTCAAGTATTATAAAAATTAGATGTAAATCCAGTGGGAAATAATAGAAATACAACTGGAACTGACAAATTATATTATACAAAAAAAAAACTAATTTGTTGACAGTGACATATTCACAAGATTTATATAAATTTTCAAGTGAAAAACAGGCAGCAATCAAATATATCTAACAATACAGTATTATTTGATGTGACTAGAGTATTCCAAGCTTAAAATCAATAAAATTAATAATATATAGTATAATCAGAAAAAAGCACTGCACAGGAATTATTTGAGTGATACATTATAATGATAAATTATTCTCAATCTTAATTTCAAAGATTTTCAAAGAAGTATCTCTTATTTCTGTATCAGTTCCAATAGTGAATTCTCTTTAAATATTCAAGACATTCTTTATAACCGTCCACATAATATATACAGACTTGATAATATATGAATTGAAGAAAATAAGAATCTTAGAGCACTTCTAATGCTACTTATGCTCACATATACACAAATATACATATACACAGACACACACATGGGAATGAAATTAACAAATTTATTAAGCTCTTAAATATTCTTTTTTCCAGAAAACAGGAACAAAAATTTCAGGATAGAAACTAGTAATATGTAACACATAATGTTAACAAAATCTATTCTACACTTATTTATGTCATTGTTAAATTTAATTTATTTATTTGTTATTTTTAAGTTTAAAAATGTTATGATTCCTCAATTTAAGAAATCAACTTTTAATTTTTATTGCTGTTTTATCCTTCTTGCCAACTTACATAAACATTTCACGTATTTCTAGAATAATGCATTAGGCACCTTCAAAAAAATGTACTGTTTAAATTCCAACTGAGAGAAAACATCAAAGGAAGTTTACAGTATAAACTTACAAAGTGAGAAACTGTGGTTTCGGAACACAATTACATACTCCCTATTACATAATAATGTTGATTATCATGACACTTATTAGTATTGAAAATCACACACAATGAAAGCACTACTCTATATTTTTAAAAAATCAAAGCATTTTTAAATTTTGACATAACAATCAGTAATTGAGATAGCAATTTTATTTCAGAAAAGTTGATTCCTGGAAAAAGTTGGGTTGAGAATATACCAAAACCATAAAATTGTTTTTGAAGGAAAAATTCCAATGAAGCAAAATATTAACTTCTCCTTCCTTTCTTTCTTTCTTTCTTGAATTTTCCAAAAGTAAACTTGGGAAAAAGAAAGTGAGGACTGTTTTATGATTCTTTCTCAATTTTGCTATTATTCCAGGCTCCTGAAATAACATTGGGTGCTCTGAGGCTGGTTGTATTGCTGAGAGGGAGAGAGGAGGAATAATTTTAAAACATCTTATTAGCAGAGAATGGTGCAATTTCTACTCTAGTACATTCCTTAATTTAAATTTCATTTCTTAAGAGCCCACAAATTCTCTGTAGTAAAATACAGGCAATAGTAAAAAGTAAAAACTAAGGAAAAGTTATATTTTTGAAAAAACTCAAGAAAGATCTGCACTAAGGTACCCAGAGGTTCTATGCACATAATCAACTCTCCAATGTGTCTGTGGAGAGTTAGTTTGCCAATCAACATTTATGGGGCTATGATTTTCCTGTTTCACTTTAGCAAATTTTTCATTCCAGGCAATAACATATTTTAGGACTAGTTCATGTTCTTTGAGTTTTGCATGCACACATCTTGATAGATCTGCTACAATCATTCACAGAGGAGGCAGCATGCTGCTTAAACAAAAATTATTTATCCATATTCAATCACATTATTGTTTCCTTTCTTTCCCTTCCCTTTTCACATTCTTACTTCATTTCTTTATGCCTTCTTCCTTCATTTTCCCTTACCTTTTTTTCTCCCTTTCTTTTTTTCTTCCTTTCCCTTCTCTTTTTTCTCAAACTCTCAGAAAAATAATTTTTTCTCTTTGAATGTTGGAGATTTCCATGAAGACAATATACCATACTTCTTGGGAATGACAGAAACAAAGACTAGCATCATACAAGCAATTCCAAGAACTTGTCATTTCCACCTGGTGGCTTCTGAATCTAGTCTGCACCCAAAAGAACCATTCTTATGTTTTAGGTCTAGTTTATTTAGAGTTCATAGCGAGACCTACAAAATAAATCTATTCTAGGGATTCAGGTAGCTCTTGGCATTAGACTTAATAATCTCAGTCCCAATTTTTCCTTTAATAGTGTACTTCACAGATACAAACTCAGCCTTTATCCATCACACATTTCCTGAAGAGTAGATCATGAATTTAGTGGTTAGAGATATAAGTGATGATTGTTTTGTTAACTATAATCTGTACAGAAGAAGAAAAATTCCTGTCATTGCCAAAAAATAGTATGAAAAAATATTCAGAGTATACTCAAACTGCAGTGTCCAGTGCTTTTTCCAAGGGGGAAAAGTCATTTTAAAAATGCAAAAAGAGCAATCCAGTTTATTGACACAAAATCCATTATACATCAAAAATATTTGGCCCAGGATTTAGCTCAGTGGTGCCACTTCCTGCCTTGCAAGAACAAGGTCCCGAGTTGGGTCCTGGTACAAAAAAAAAAAAAAAAAATCTGAAGCACAAAGAGTACAAGTCATTTGTCATAAGCTAAATAAATAAAAACTTATCTACTCAGAGCTAGAATTCATGTCTTTTGATTTTTGGTCCTGTACACATTTATCAACATCATATCATGACACTGCTTTATCCATCTTTAAAACCAAGCAAAAATTGCAGAAGACAAAGTTAATAAAGAAGAAAGAGTTTATTTAAGGGTATTGTGATAGAAGACATGGGCCACAACTGCTGGAGTTCAACTCCACTGAAGCAATATGTGGCAATTTTTCTGTCATTGTTGTTTTGTTTTGTCTTTTTTCAGGTGACAGATTTTTAAGGACCAAGGTAAGGTGTATGGAATATATATATATATATATATATATATATATATATATATATATATAGTGTGTATAATGTGTGTAGTGTGTGTGTATGTGTGTGTGTGTGTGCTTATTTTAAAAAAGGAAGTTTTGAAGGTAGGGACAATCACCCACACAGGGAAGATGATGTGAATATGATAGTGGATGATAGGTTCTTTTGACCTAAGAAGAGTAGAATTTCAGACCAAATGTTGTAAGCACACATACTCCTACAATGTCAAAGATTTACTGAGTTTGGGTAGGGGGCTTTGCTGACAGAAGAAATTGGTAAAGATAGTGACAAAACTCCTTTTCACAGAACAAAGAAAGCAACAGGCTTTTATTTATTTACTGGGGTTTTCTAAAGTGCAGTAATTTCCACTGGCCAGGAGCAATGTTTCAAAATTTTCTTGTAATGGACTTGAACCACTAGATAGGCATGATCAATTCTGTTAAAAGATACTGAATTTTTTCATACCTGGTGCCATCATCCTGAGCCAAATATCCTGGGTTTGTGAGTCTGGGTCACACAATAAGGTGAAGGATCTCAGGGCCTTGGGATGTTGTGGCTTCTGAAGTAGCATAAGGGTGGAGGCACAGAAAAGAGATGGAAAAGAAAGTAAATAGCTTCAATAGGCAGTGTGTTTTGGATAAAACATATTTAAATGATCAACATGATTAAGTGCAGAGCAGAGTAGAACCTTACCCAAGGATTGAGAAAGCAAAGAGGACAAGATACAATATGAAGTCAGGGATGGATGTCAATCCTTTTATCCCATTTTAGTAACACATCAGATTTCTGTAAGCTTAAGTCAAGCATCGATGTTTTCAGAAAAAATGACCTTCAGATGTGCAAGAAAGTATCTCAGGCAAATGTAACAATCCACATGTCAGAGGTATCATCTACAGCAAAGCTAGCGGAAAACTTTTAAGGCACTATTGGAATTTGTGGCCTCCAAAATTAGAATTTTTAAGTTGAAGAATGAGTGGGGCTAGAGAGCTTAGTTTTTTCCCCCTTGGCAATAGTTTCTCATTTTATGAAAACATTCTGCTTTTATGGATTTATTGAGGTCTCTTGATGGGTCTGTTGAAGCATGCCATGTTACAAAGGGTAATAGTTTATTTCAGTAGAGGGGGACTAATTTTGTTCCTAATCCTAAGGGGAGATGGAGGGAAAAAAGGTGAGTGGAAGACAAAGTGGGAGAGAGGGCGGGGGGGGGGGCGGGATTCTTGCCAAGTGTTTGATTGCTTAATTTTAACAATGATATTGGCTATATCTTTTATAAATGTTATTTTTCAAGCTGAGAAAGTTCCTCTCTACACTTTTCTGAGAGTTTTTATCATAAATGTGTTTACTTGCCAACTGGTTTTGCAGTGATAATATGACTTGTCTTATTTATTATTGCTATGATTATGCAAACCAATTTCTTAGTATTTAACCAGTCTTGCATACACAGAATTGTGAAGGACTGCCACATTGATTTTGCCCAAACCAGGCTGTAAACAGTGCAGGCTCAAAGCAATGAACCTGACAGTTGGTTTATTCTAAGTACTGAGCCTGACTGAAGCCTACGTGACTCACAGGAGCATTGTGGGTGGTGTACAGGTGAGAACAGCCTCTCTGCCTGTGGGCACAGCAGACACCAGAGAGACAGCCCATGAAGCTTTGGGGCTCAACATGAGAGAACAATCAAGGTTGGGGTGACTCGCACCTAAATTCCATGCCCAAAATTAAAAGCTTCTTAACTAGAAGGACAAGGTTGTTTGCTAACCATAACCTATATTTTCTCTGTTCTGCTGTGAATTCAAGAATGCTTTGTCTCTTCCTTTACAAGCCTTGACTGTGTCAACAATGGATCCCTACCAACTAAACATATCCCCTTTACTCTGACCTAACTGTGATGTCACCAATTAATATCAACTGCTTTGGCTGGCCAAGGTCTTTGTTTGTTGTTTAGCATTGGTCATCCTGGCTCTCTGTTTTTTCTCTTTAACTCTGTTTTTTTGTCTTTCTCCTCAACTTACATCATAACACTAAGCAGGAGATTCGGATCCTCTGTGGGGGTCCTGATATCAAATAAATTACATATGTCTGTAGTATATGCTATTTATACATTATTGAATTTCATTAGTTACTTTTTCTTGTAGTACTGGGGAATGAACCTAGTGCCTTCACACTGAGATACATCCCAGTTCATTCATTCATCCAAAATTTTATTTTGAGACAAGTTTTCACAAAATTGCTGTTGTCCAAACTGGTTTTATACTTGTGATCTTCCAGTCTCAAACTCCCAGGGTGCTAGGATTACAGGCATAATTTTTTGGAGGATTGTTACATCTTTGTTTATGAGACATACCAGTTTGTACTTTTCCTTTCTTGTAATATCTTAAAACATTCTAGTACAAAGATGACCCATGATTGTTGAATTAGTTAAAAGTCGTTATCTCAGCTTTTATTGTAGAGAAGATATCATTTATTTATTAAATATTTGATAGGTTATGCTATTAAATATATGTGAGCTTATAGTTTTCTTTATTGGAATGTTTTAAATTATTGATTCACTTTTATAATAGATACAGTTATAAGGATTTTCAGCTTAGTATGTCTCCTTATGTGAATTTTGGTAGTCTGTGTCTTTGGATCATCTAGAATAATTTTCCCATCTCAAAATTTGAAACTACATCTACAAAATAACTTTTTCCATATAAGGTACCATATTCATGAGGTGCAGCTATTAGGACATCAACTTCATACTTAAATCATTATTCTTCCTACCACATTATGCCATCTAGTCCCTCAAAATTTGAATCAGTGCTACATTCAAAATGCATTTACCCTACCTCCAATATCCAAACATCCCCATCTATTAAACTAGGTAACCCTGCTGTAGGAACTACAAAAGCATGTGTATTTTGATATTGTTCCATGAAATGGCCTACAAATATCAATTAGATCAAGTAAATTGACACTATTGATCAGGTCAACTATATCCTTACTGATTTGCTGCCTTTTTGATTTATAAACAGTTTGCAAGCATGTGTTAAATTCTTGACAAATAGTAAGTTTGTCTATTTGTCTTTCATTCTTTTTCCTCATTTATTTTAAATTTCACTGTTGAGTGGCTACTCACTTGGGGATCATCATATTCTCTTAAAATATGGAATGCTTCATTATCATTCTATACCTTTCTTATTCTTGATAAACACCCTGTTCTGACATTTTCTTGGAATGGAAAATTATGCTACCTCATGTTTTGTTTCATTAGTGTTGCCATGGTATATCTTTCTACATCCTTTTACATTGAATGTATACATATTTTAATATTTAGAAGTATGTTTCTATTACATCAGTGTGTGGAGAATCTGGGCAGCAGCTGTGTGGCCCAGACTGGCCTGGCTGCAGGTGAATCCCAGCCAGGACTCCACTCTGATGCAGAGGCTCAGGCACACCCACTTAAACCAAAGGACTGTCCAGTAAGGAGCTATACAGGCACACAAACTTCAGCCAGAGGCCTGCCATGCCTTTGGACACAGCCAAGGACCCACCTACAATACAGCTACACAGGTGCACAAACAACAGCCAGAGGCTCACCCTGATACCATTGCTAAGTGCCTGGAAACCCTAGCTAGAAACCTGCACAAACAACAGGAACTGGGGTGCACAAATCCCCAGCCAAAGGCCCTCCCAGACAAAAGCTACATAAGGGCCCCAGGGAGTGGCACACTTAGATAGCATCCCAAGTGTGCACAGGCCCCAGCCAGAAGCCCACCCAGAAAACAGGTCAGCTCAGGGATCCAGAAGCCCACCACTCTGAACCCAGGAATTGGTGTACTGGTGAGCAGCAGAGTAAAGGCTGCTCAGTGGCTTGCTGAGAATTGAAGATCACTGGGTGAGCAAAACATTGCCTCAAAAAAGGCACAGCAGGCTGCATCTGTTGAAATGAGAAGACATGAAAATGAAGTCTAAAAGGAAACTTCCAGATCACCTAAAGAAACCACAAAGGGAAACTAGATGGAGCAATCTGGTACTCAACCACCTTGACTCCCTGAACTGACAACAAAAGAGGACCTGGAAAAAATGAAATCAGAAATAATTTCTCAGACAACAGCAGAGACTGTGCCCATAATACAAGACATGATTAATAAATCTAGAGCAAACACAGATAAAAAAAATAGAGGAGCTAAGGAACATGATGGAATCCAGATATAGGAAACAAATGGAATCCATAAAACAGATGCAAACAGATTTCCAGGAGATTAAAAACTGCATTGAAAGTTTACGCAGCAGAATGAGCCAATGCGAGGACAGAATTTCAGGTATAGAAGATAAGATTGCAATTAGGGACCAGGAAAAGAAAAATTTCTTAAAAATCATAAGGAATCACAGAAATCAATCAGGCATCTGCTAGACAATATAAAGAAGAATAATACAAGACTGATCAGAGTCAATGAAGAAACAGGAGAGAGTGCAGATGGTATATAAAAAATTTTCACAGAAGTAATGGCAGAAAACTTCCCAAGCAGGGAAAAAGAACTTGAAATACAGATAAGTGAGGCATGCAGGACTCCAACTAGCCTTGATCAAAAAAAATCTACACACAGGTATGTAATTGTTAAGAGTTGAGAAATCCAAAAGAAGAACAAACTTCTACAAGCAGTTAGAGAAAAGAAACAAATCACATACAAAGGAAAGTCCATCAGAATCACAGCAGACTTCTCAATGCAAACCATCAAGGCCAGAAGAACTTGGAGTGTTGTATTTCAAGCCCTAAAGGAAAACAGCTTCCAACCCAGATTGATGTACCCTGCAAAACTATCTTTCAAAATTGATGGAGAAATAAGATACTTTCAAGACAAAGAGCACCTCAGGAACTTCATGAATACCAAACC
>NW_004624792.1:14411015-14445260 GCF_000247695.1 Heterocephalus glaber
ATGTCTGAGAGACAGGACACAATTTATTTTATTTTAAATAAAAAAGAATCAAGTCTTATTGTAGGGTGTATTCTTAGCAACTGACATTTAGAGGTATGAATGATGGATAACTCCACCTTACTTAGCAGGGAGATTAATTTTTATGCAGTTTGAAGAGTAGGAAGAAAGAGACATTCACATTTCTCACTTTTATACCAGAACTGCTGTAAATTAAATGTGTCAAAAAGTAATTTCTCAATTTATATGCATGGAAAGAATTCTATTCTTGTTTAAATGTATTAACACTAAACTCATTCATATAAGGTAACCAATACATATTTGAAATATCATAAATTTATAATATCTGTGAAGTTATTTTTTACCCTTTTAATGGTATTTCTTGAGTAATTTACAATGCTATTCAAGAACAATTGGACATTAGTTTCAAAAGCAAGTCATGGAACATGAAAGTACTATGCTTTCATCTAAAAGGCTTACATATGAAACTATCAAAAATTCACAGTAAAACTTGATCATAAACTGAGTTTACTATAATAGTTGAAGAATTATAGTAAATTCATCATATTTAGGATTGTGATTATTACAAATAGTTTAAGAACGCCTATCAAAATTCTAACCTAACTCTACATTATCTATATCATTTTTCACATGGTTATTTACATATTTTTGTATTTCTAGAAATTTAACTTTAATGTTAGAAAATTATATTAATATTTGAATTTCAAAAAAATCAATCATCCAAAGCTCATGAATAACAAATATGGTTTTCTCTTATTAATCATTTAATAGATTTTACTAAGATAATATACTATAGACTACCATACATTAAATATT
The DNA here is from genome assembly GCF_000247695.1 of Heterocephalus glaber. Next base: position 14,411,850 of record NW_004624792.1, read on the forward strand.
TATAGGATAAGTGTACCAATAAAATGGACATTTATGTACCAGAATAATTTTGATAACTCAATTTGTGGTGACTATATATATATAGCTAGCAATACACCAGCATGCTTTGTGATCAAAATTTAAATTCTCACTGGTCTCAAATGTGACACTTGTTCCTGAATCACTTCCCCTACATACTTACCTGTGTATATGGGAAACTCCAGACAAACTAACTCATCTTTCAAGGCTCACTTCAAAAACACCTTACCTTTGTACTTCCATAACAGAATTAGCTCTGTTCTGTAATGTATCTGTTTATGAGTCTCACTTGACTTGTATTCTCTCTTTTTCTTAGAAATTCATGACTATTGTTATTGCTATTGCATTTTTTGGAAGACTCAGTAATTTACACTTAGGAAAATCAGCAAAGAAAAGGAAACTGGCTATTGAGTGATGAATTAAAAATAAAAATAGTTTTTAAACACTGTTTCATGCTTCTATAATCATAAATGTTTAAAATCTTAAAAACAAATAGTCATTATATTGTAGCACCCATATCAAATGGATTCACCTTATTTGGCACACGTGAAAATGGAAAATCACATTTTAGCAAATATAACACTAATGCCCACCTTTTAAATGTGTAAAATTTACAATCTTTTATATGTTTTTGTTTCTTTATCCCTGCAGCTTCTAGAATTCATCTTGTCTTAGAAAATACTATCAAGTATTCAAAATATTTTTCTTTTTACTAATAAAATATTTAGGATTATTAAAACATATTAACTCAAATACAGTTTCCCAAGGATATAGATAAAGGATACATCTATTAAAGCTGAATAACTCATAAAAGTATTGTATACCATAAGTTGTATCTTGTTGGAATTTCTTAGTTTTTTTTACCAGTGCATGTTTTCAGAACATAATGTTTACATTCCTTGTGAGGAGTTGGTACATGTATATAACACATTTTACTTTCTTTCTTCATCTTCTGTCATTCCCCACCTTCCATCTATGGATCTCCTTCCCTTTGAGAAAGATCTATCTCCCTACTTCCTATCTTTTTTTTTTTTTTGATTTCTCATATAAAAGAAATCATGCAATATTTAAGCTTGTGTGTACAATTTATTTTACTTAACATTATTGTGTAACAGTGCACCCATTTTGTAATTCCTAAAAATGTTTCTAAGATTTAATTTTAAAACTCCAGCTACAATATCTTCTTACCAGCAAATTTTTGTAGATTTTATTATATTGATTGAATTAATTTGTTTTGTCAATATTGGCCTCTAAAATATATTTTTAAGTTTTTGTTTGTTTTTAATGCAAGAATAAAGAATGACAAAATAGACTGCATGAGGAAAAAGTATTGTATCTCCCTCAAGTAAGAATATGTTATTGTTAATATCCAATCCTCTAGTAAGAACAAATTTATAATTAAAAAATAGAAAAAGCATATGTTGTAATACATCACTACATACAATGCAAATTCTAACTGATTGACTAAGCAGGATTACCATTTTGGCTGTATGAGAAAAGAAATGGTTAATGCAGTCTGGAGAGGAGAATTTCTTTTTCTACTTAAATGAGCACCTGGCATCGAGCCACAGTGGCATATGCCTGTATTCCCAAATTACTCAGGAGGCTCAAGCAGGAGGATGCCAGTATTGAGGCCAGTCTGAGCAACTCAGATCCTGTCTCAAAATAAAAACAAAAAAGGGCAGAGGATGTAACTCAGTGTGAAGGTCCTAGGTTCAGTGGCCACTACATACTTAAGTGTACACACACACACACACACACACACACACACACACACACACAGAGCAGATGGCTGTACTTGAATAATAAAAGTTTATTCTTCATTTGTGAAGAGAAGGGCAGGTAAGAATGAAGTAAAGAAAAAATTGCAAAATAATGATCTTTGGACTTAATGCCAGATAAGAAGGGTTAAACTAATTTTATATTTTGTTTTCTAGATAATTAAACATAGTACTTTTGGAGCCTAATCAATTACATTTAATTTAAAATTCTGTATTATTAAAATATAGTTATTAAAATACTAACATAACTAAATTATGAGAACATTAAACTTTTTGTTTTAAATTATATCACCTTGTATTTATATTGATTTTATAACCTTATTGATAGGGTTTTCATGACTATTCAAGACATATATAATTAAGTATTAACTTCTTCAGCTATTTATATACTGAATTGAAATGTGATATATTGATGGTGTAAGGTTTTATTCTATTAAATCAAAATGTATGCATTGTAACCATTTGCAGCAGACATTGTTTTCAAGTATGCAATCCAGCATGCTGAGCTAGAAGGAACATGATTTCTCTTATTAAGATAAATCTTCTTCCACAGTGATGAGTTAAGTAGAATCTTTGGTTGGAAAAATATGTGGAATGTTACTCTCTGGTAACTTCATGAAATTTGAATTAATGTTAAGTTTTACAGAAATAAGGAGAAATAAAACTGTCAGATTTATGTCTTAAAACTAGCAAAGCAGAATTTGCATTTCACTAGGATTCATTTATAAAGATTTGAAATCTATTCTTTCCAACATTGACTGACCTATGCTGTAAGTGCCAAAATAGGATTTTTGTCCTGATGAGACAGGAGTTAAATATTGATGATTTTATCACTCCAGGGCTTATTCCTTTGCTCCACTAAATAAAACATGGCTCATGGCTCATTATACATTTCTCTCTCTCTCTCTCTCTCTCTCTCTCTCTCTCTCTCTCTCTGGGAAACATAAGGTGATCTGAGGGATGATTGAAAAGAATTAAGGCTGATGGTAGGACAAGTAGAGATCCAAAAGTATCAGGCGCTCATATATCCTGAGAGTCACTACAATCTATTAATTTATAGCCTTAAATTTCCTCTTACTGTAGTATGTGAAGACAGACCACAAGACTTTAAATTTTAGATGGGAACTTACTATATTATAGAGTTTTTGTGACGCAGTTTGAAATCACACATTTTTATTGGCAAAAACAAACTCCCATTTTAATTTAGGTGCCTTTTATAATTGTGTCCACCCATGTTTTTAAGTTCAATTTTAAAACATAATAACAGAAGAAAAATAAAGTATGCATTTATTTTATCAGATAAAATATTTTGAGGGTGTGGTAGTTTGAGAGGTTAATGTATAATTAGTGTAAAAGGGTGTATATTTTAGTGAAAATAGTACTGATTCTTGGATTCTAGTCTCACTATTTTCAACTTGGTATTTATATTGAATAAATGAGTCATTTGAGTAAGTCATCCACTAAATAAAAATATTAGAATAGATGTTCCTCCAGATAACCTCCAAGTAAAAACTTTAATAATACAAAATCATTCAAAACTAGTTAGAATAATATTTTCAATATGTAAAATAACTCCATGACACTCTGAAATGGACAAAGCAATCACTGTATGTCCTTACAGGCCAATGCTGGTTTCAACATAGTGATTTTCCTGGAGTATTCCTTAGTGTATACTGTCAGAGGCTAACTTGTAGCTATTTAGTCTACTAGAGAGGAAAGTAATCTCTGTCTAGTGATGCAGTTAACTCCAGAAATCATAGTTTCCTCTTTTATTTCTGTTAAAAAGGAATTAGTTTTCTGCATGACCCAACAATCTTTTCTTGATATTTATTAATCCAAAAGACAATGGATATAACAAAGTTTAAGTATGGTTCAGATAAACATGACCAAAGTGTGCTAGGGAAGACCTCAGGAAGCACAACCAACAAAACTGGGCTCAAGTCCTGGAGGAGATGAAATTTGAGCTAAGACGTATTGGATAGTAGATGCCAATCCAGCAGATGGTTAAGAGAAAACATGGTGTTGTACAGTGAGTGGCAATGACAAAACCAAGGTGAAATGACAAAGAAAGGCACATGATGGGAACAATAAATTATTTGGTGTATTTTTGGTAATGGTGTTGGAAATGAAGGTAGGGAAATATATAGCTTTCATTTTAGGAAGAGCTTAGAAGTTAGAAACATAAATTACACTTCTAATCAGTGAAATTTACTACATAAAGTTTACTTTGATTTCAATTTAGAGGCAACCTGGCTGAATTTGACGAAGGGCAGATGTAGGAATTAATATATTAGTCATCTCAGAGTCCACTTGGGGTATTGAGGACCCTAATAGAACCTGCAGAAATTAAGAAAAGAAGATCTGTCTGAAAGACATAGAATGGTATAGTTCAAAAAAAGCATTGAACCTAAGGGTGCTAAGGAAATTTAAAACTTTAGTTTTATGGATATTAATTTTGGGAATTTTATGATCTATTGAAATAGTACTTTACTGAGGAAAACAAATATTAAGATTAATTCTTATGGTAGGTAAACAGATTGAAATAATATATGTCAGTGTACACCTACAATTAAGTAAAAGTGGAGATGATAATATAGTTAATTTGTAAGCATTTACATATTGTGTATATTGGTGTTGGTAGGCTCTGTTAAGTATCAACTCAAATTCTAACTCTTCATAATATTTTTGCATGTTTTATGTGTGGTGAAGGGTTCCCTTGAAATACAATCAGCACAGTAATCTTAACATGTTGGAATGAAGCTTAAAATTATTTTGAAATTGTAAAATGAAGTAAAAAATCTTGAAGTAAAAATTGAAAAATTAAAGAGTCATATTCCAGATATATTGAATCAGAATCTTTGGTAATATGGTCAGTATTGACAATTTTAAGGAAGTCAGTGAATATATTAAGGCATAATAAAATTTGGAAATTATTGAATTATTAACTTAGAAAACAAGACCTGGAATAAAATCAGTATGTGAGTAAATCTAGATCTCACTAAAAACTGAATTGAATATGATATCTTTTTTAAATTCTTGAATATGATTTCTTAACTAAATAATACATATCACTTTTCAAAAAAATAAGTTTGTTTGCAGACAAGGTGGAATTTGCATTAATAATTTGATATATATGTGAGAAAGGTTGGCATGCATCAGAAAATGCTTTAATAATAAGCCATGATGTTTATAATAAGATCACATATAAATCAATTTATAAAGAAAAATTGCATTGCACTTATAATGCTGAAAAATATTAATACTTATAAAATTTAAAGTGTCAGGCATCTCACGAACTGAAAGTTTATCTAAATGAAAGTTTAATAAACAAGTTATAAACAACTATACTTGTGAAATACAACTGCATTAAGCCACAGAAATTTAGTATTCTGAGTGAATTTTCTGTTTAAAGTAGAATAGTACAATATATGCATAAATGTTTCAGTTTACAATCTAATTCAAAATAAATGTGATGATACACATGTGTAATAACAGCTCAGCACACAATAAACCAGCTGAACAGCAGGCTATAAAAGTCTTAGGAATATCACTTTTTTTGATACTAGAAAAGGAATCCACACTGAAATACATTGCTTGTCCTTTTAAAAATTAAATTTAGGAAAAAAAAAATTCAATTTAGGGGCCGGGGATTTAGCTCAGTGGTTCCTCCCCCTGCCTCGCAAGCACAAGGTCCTGAGTTCGATCCCCAGTACCATAAAAAAAATCAATTTATTTTTTTATTTGCCATCTTGCTAAGTGATTAAGTTGCTCAGGCTTGCCTTAATGTGATCCTCCTGCCTCAGCCTTTCAGAGTGCTGAGCTTAGAGGCTTAGAGGCAAGCATTACTATGCCAGGCTTGTTTCATAATTATATAGGGCATATAAACTAAATTGTAAGTGGATGTGTTTGTGGCTGAAATATAAAAAGGGCTGATATAAACATGAAAACCTTAGGCCCAATAAAATGAACTTAAACTGAATTATAAAGCTTAATATGGAAATTTCAAAATCACAAACTGGTTGAAAATGACATTATAGCAAAATTTTGCAAACAAAAAGATTTTTAAAAAGTCACTAAGTCAATAGCACTACCTATATGACAGGGGTCTCAAGATTACATCACTTAGTGACACCATGCCTGTCTGCATGATGCAGTAATACCTAAGTTTACAATGGCTTCTGTTCTTAAACAAGTCGGTTTGCAAAACAGAAGCATTTGGCAAAATTTTGCTTAGGTTAGCAAACTACTCATTGAGTAAGGAACACGACCATGGTCATCTTTCAGAGAATCAGGAAATGAATTAAATTTGTGAACCTAAGTACCACTGGTTATTGTTCAAGTAATGACAATATCTTCTAATATATTTCTCAGAATGTATTCCCATCATTAAGGAATGCATGACTATACATATATGTGCTCATGTGCCCTTACATACATAATACATACGTGCACACATACACACATGACTTCTGTAGACATATACTTTTAAAACCAATTATCAGAGTATTGCCACCAATAAATAATTGTAGAGGAGAAAAATATTATCTTTGCTTCTCAGATAATAAGGTTCATGAGTAAGATGCATTTAATAAAAGACCAGCCGCAGAAAAGCATAGACAACTGCAAAAATGAAGATCCTAAGACTCAGGAAAATCTGTATGTTTATAGTTAGTTTGATAAAGAATGGACAGATATGTAAAAGTATGGTTGGACAAAGGGAAGATAGGTAGCAATGATAAATGAATAGGGGAAATTTAGCTAGATCTGTTTGTTCAGATTCTTCAGGTTCTCTCAGTGTTATGATCCTTTCCTCCAGGTATAGGCAGGGGATCTGTCACATTGTGCCTTAAAAAGAGAAGAGAAGGAAAAGTCAGAGGCACCTCTCTACTGCTGTAGGTTTCTCAATTTTCACCAACTCTAAATGGTTGCCAAATTGCAGGCAGTAGTGTGGCCTGCCAGCCATCAGAATCTGCTCTATTGTTTCACAGCTCAATAAAATGGCCAATCATGAAATCAAAAGCACACATTTTTTTTTAAAAAAGTAATAAAATACTTCTTAAATTAATCTTTTAAAAGGACTAGAAAGTTAAATAAAGTTTAAAAATTAAATAAGAAGTAAATATTCTAGCAAGATGGAAAAATCTTACAAAACATTTGGATTGGAGGAGAATCTAGGGATGAAGAGAGGGGAGGGCCGGAAAAGGAAGGGAAAATCAAAAGGATTAATGTGTGATCTGTGCATTTACCAACTTCCCACGATGAATGTATTCATTATGTATTGTGAACATTTACTGCTCAAAATATATTAGCAAAAACAGCCTTATAAGAGTTTGCAAGATAATTCCATTAATTATTTAAGGAACAAATAAATCCAAGGTATTACAAATCCCATATTTGAGTATAAAGAGTGAACAGCTTCCAAAGTTATTCTAAGTCTCATACAAGATTAATATGAAAACCTTATAAGAAGATGCAAATCAAAGAAAGTAGCAAGCTAATTTCATTCAATAATTCAGAGGCAGTAATTCTAAATGTCACAATAGTAACCTAAACCCTGTAAATTGTATTTTTAAAGACACTAGAAAGATCAAGCAGAAAAAAGTTGCCTAAATATAAAAATAGCTGATTCATTCTTACAAAAATCTGTTAATATTATTTTCCACAACATAAGAGTAAAGAAGAAAATCCTTGTGGCAATGAAAATAAATATAGAAAAATAAAATTCCATTCTAACTCATAATTTTAAGAAAAAAAAATCAATCTAGCAAACAGAACCATAACGTTATGTTTCAGTATGACATAAGACCCTACTAAGCTACACAGAAAATATTCTATTAACTCACATTGTATTATAGTGTGTTGTAACTTTCTGTGTCAGAAAGTGAGCTTAATAGTAAGTAATGAACCTTATATACACAATTCCGCTTGAACAGTGCACTAGTGCACAAGCAAGTATACAGGAAGAATAAACAAGTGTTAGATTATCAAGATTAGGAAATTAGAAATGAATAACAATTAGCTATGTGAAATAAAAATGTTGACAGAAACCAGGAACATACAAATTACTGAAATAACAGAACAGCAAGGCTAGGTATATCAACATTCAAAAAATACATACCAATATAAAAATAAATTGTGAATCTTAAAGTGAATATTTTATATTAATGGGATAAAAAGAATGAAAAATAGAGGATTACTACAATATTGCATACATCAATTCAAGTATCTCATATTATCTTTATGGTATAAAGATATAGAATAATTTTTTAAAGGGAACATGAAAAATAAAAACATTGTTTAATTTAATGTTCTTATATTCAGGAAAATTTCTGCACATTCAAAAATGCCTTAACACAAGACAAATGGCATATATGCAATTCAAATAAGCAAAAATTGCTATGCAGAAAACATAAAGAATTTCACATTATATAAAAATGTTTGACAAATTAGGGGACTAACCAAAATATATAACTATGCAATTTATGTATGCATGGTACCTGTAAACATGAAGAAAATACTCAAGCTCCTTAGTAATCAGAATAATGAGAGTGAAAATTACTAATGGATACAATTTAATTTTTTCTGAAAGCAAAAATTTAAAAGCTTTAAAGTAATATGGTTGGCACTATTCCAGAACTTGGGAGGCTGAGTTTGAGGCCAGCCTGGGTTACATAGTGAGTTCAAGACCAGTCTTAACTACATAGTGAGACCTTGTCTCAAAAATGAAAAATCAAAACAAAACTGAAAATAAGTAACATGATTTTCAAGAGTGTAGAAGAAGGGAAAATCTGTTATATTTTGAATAAAGTGTCAATTACATAATCACTTTGGACAACAACTCTGCAATAGTAAATAAATATAGATTCTATTGCTAAGTGCTTATCATAGAGAAGCTCTTGAGAAAGTAACCAAAATGTGTAATTTTAATATCAGTGCATACTAGAATCATAATATTAGAAATATTTGAATCACACTGTATGCCATTAGTATCTAGTTATAAAATTAGATAAGGATTACTAAATGCATACTATAGATCACTAAGCTATTGTGAAACTGAGTGCACTATATTTCCACCTATATAAATCTTTGGGATATTTTGAGGAAAAAATAAAAGCTACATCAAGAACCTAAAAACACATAAAGAAATACAATAGATAGTTTAGTGATAAACAAGTAAGAAAAATATGATTAACATGGATTAAATCATACAAAATTCAGAATGTTTACTTTTTAAGTAATGAAGAATTGTTATTATAAAGACGAATGCACAGTGTTTCTGTATTATTCATAATAAGGTTTTGGTTTTCTGCTGGGAGTCTGATTTGTGGATATTACATTTCATATTATACATTTGTGTCTAAAATATTTCATTGTTTCTAGAAAAAGTCTACACAGAAAAAGTCTGTGTAGTTTCATAAATATTTGACATCATTAAAAATAGATTGTAAAGTGCTTTGTAACTTAAATGTGTCCATTTGGGGAAAAAAAACTAGTTTTTCTCACTACCGTTAAAAGGCAAGCTATAGTATGCACTTTCATGAACACACACAGACACTCTCCCACACACACACACACACACACCTATTGGCTCTCTGTCCCTTAAAACACTCCTAATTGAGAAGGTCTATAATGCCATATAAAGGAAATTGATAATAAAGTTTGACTTTAAAGCATTATATACATACTGAATAACTTTTAATAGAGTTAAATAGATAATTTACAGTTTAAAAGAATGATTATGATGCATACAATTCTATTTTAATTATGATGCTATTATAATATATTGTATCTATTTGCAAAACAGCAAAATATATAAATTTAATAAAAGATAGAATATTATGATATAAACTAACATAATTAGGTTCAGAATTATAAAATAATCCACATATTTTGGTCATTCATTCAATCATATATTCAAGTATTTATTGACTACTGTGTGGTAAAGCTCTGCTGTATGCTTTTGGGAAATCATGATAAATGTCAGGAAAGAAGTCAGTGACAGTACTTATTCCTTTGTGTGAACAAGAAACCAATAAACAGGTAAATGATACTTCTCTAATCATGTAAATTGTATGAAAAAGTAAAAGAGGGTCAAAGGAGATAAGATTAACACCAGGATTAGCAAGATTAGTATCTGTGTACTGGATGGGGAAAGCGGCATGAAAAGGTGTTATTTGGTTTGTGCCTTGAATAATAAAAATATGCCATATACGCTATCTGGTGTCAAGAGCTCCAAAAAGTAGGGTAAGTTTTTGCAGAGTTCTAGTCATTGACAAATATGTCATGTTTAAGAGAAAGAATTCCATTATGGAAATATAAAAGAGATGTAAGAATGAGTCATGTAGCATGAAGTTCATCTAGCATGGCACAATTAATTCCAATGGAAAGTCACTTGAGAGTTTTGAGATGATATCAGTGTGGTCTGATATACACTGCAAATGTGATGCTTGGATTGTAGCTGAGAGAGATAATGAGAGCTGCTAGGAAGAGTGCAGGAGTTCCCTGTTAAAGTAACAGGCATGGAATTAGCAAAGTAGAAGAGGTAGAAAAGTCTGTCAAGACCATGGAACTTGTCATCAGCTTGGAAATTCTGTTTACTAGTAAAAGAAGCAAGGAAAACTCCCCTAATTAAAAAAGTGAATTGGAGATCATTAAGTGAAATGAGAAAGCCTGGAGTACGGACAGATTTTAGGGGAAAGGCTTTAAGGTTTTATTTTGGTTCTATTGAGTTTATGGTTTTGGATTTTAAGTGCTATGTTTCAAGTGGCCAGGAAAAAGTAGCAACATAAAAGTAAGATGATTGATAACAGAACAGGGGTGATACAGAGCAAAGAAAAACTTTCAGGTTAAAGTACAGTTTATTCTCTTAAATTAAAAAAAAACTGTTTATAAGTATGTATAATTTTGTCTAATTATGTGGATAATATTCCTAGTTAAAAGTCAATCAGAGCAGATTCTTTGTATAGAATGAAATTCAGGGATATAAACTACCATAAGGTCTTACAGGATGTTTAGCATTAGTATGCAAATAGAAACACTAGTTAAAGCCATTTAATTAGTATATAAGGCCCAGAAACTTAAAAGTTTGTCCTTTGTACAACTGTAGTCAGATTGCAAATACTCTACAGTTCCTAAAAAGTGCTCTAAAACAATTAACTTAGCACAGACTGATAGGATAGGTGAATGAATAATAAAAACCTGTGATAGAAGAAGAGAAATACTAGCAGGACAAAAATAACAGTGTCACTTTCAATTTGCCAATTGTTACAAAATGTGCTATTGTTGTTACTCATGTTGTCACTGGTAATGATCATAAGAAAGGTGTCTTTATTTTTCTTTCTGCTCTTAATATCATTATAAGCTTCTAGAGTTTTTATTAATTTACTGTGTCCAATATATCACAAATTCATTGTCTCACAGGATGAGGGTTGTTTCAGGTTTTATAGGAGGGAAGCTAGTGAGAAACAACCAAGGAGTGGAATCCAAAGAAAATACATTGAAAACAACTTCTTCAGAATTTTCACTCTGATTAAAAAGGACAGTAATAGGTGAAGAACTAGTGGGAAATGTTTAATATTGAAAGTGCTTAATTAATATTAACAATGAATGCCAAAGAGTTGGTAGAGAAGATATTAAATATACAGAAGCAATGGCTGAAATTTTCCCATGAAATATTCCTGAAATAATTCTAGAAGAGATGATGGAGTCTTGATCACAGGCAAAGATAAGCTATATGCACAACTATACAGGTAAAGAGAATGGGATGTTATTTAGACAAAATTATATTAATGATAAATAAAACAACTGTGGCACCTCAGTTCATGAACTTAATTTGTTCTACAATTTTGGAAAAGATGCCCACGTTTGTGTTTGTGTAGGAAAGATGGCCACAGTCATGTTTGTCTCTTGATGGAGAGTTTGCAAACAAAAACAACATTTTGTCAAGTACTTCTGTTTTCAAATCAAATTGTTCACAAAAGAAAGCATTTGTGAACTGAGGTACCATTGTACAATGGCAATAAACATTTATGTATCATCTGTTATCATAGTTACAAATACTACATTTCACACCTATGAGAACTGAATCCTGGAGATGTTAAAATAGTGTATCGGGCCAGCTCTTGTGGCACATGCCTGTAATCCCAGCAGCCAGCAGTATGAGGCAGGAGGATTGCTTAGGGTTCAAGCCCAGCCTGGGCTACATAGTAAGTTCAAGGCCAGCCTGGACTACATAGCAAGACCCTATCTCAAAAAACCCAAACAATAAAATAGCGTATTGTAAATAATAGAGTTAATCCTAGGACAATTCACATCTATAACCTGGTATTACAACAACCTTGATATACTCTATATTTCTATATTTAACCTTTATCTAGTGAAGATTTCTTTCTGGTATATTTCTTTTTCATCTTGTAAGTTATATGAGTCTGTTTGTTGACAGAGTGAAACACAGCCTGAGTTTTGAAGGTGGAAATGTAGAAATTGAGAACATGAATGTCCTAAGAATACATGTTTGTCTTACTGGAGGTTTGCTGCTCATGAATTTAAAATGTGATTTTTATTTTTCTAGAAGTAGCTGTGATAAAATAATGCAGAATAGTTTGGAATCATCCTATTTTTCATTCCTTTGTTAGAAAAAATTGAGACCAGTAAATTTAAGATTATATGCAATAAATTGAAAATATATACCATGTAATTTAGATTTGTATGCCCAGGATGCTTAGAGAAGGGTATGAAGACCAAAATAGGCAACAGTGAAGACATAAAACAAATGCCCAATGGATTGCCTTGGCTAATTAAGCTGAAGAATAAGGCGTCTGAACAAGGAAACTGAACGTATGGAATAGTAGGAAGATTGTTAATAGCAAAATAAATCCAGGCATAGTGGCACATACATGTAATCCTAGTATTCTGAAAAGCTGAAGCAGAAGGGTCATAAGTTAAAGGCCAGCTTGAGGAAAGTAGCAATTTAGCGAGACTCTGTCTCAAAAACAATTTTTTTAAAGACTGGGGATGTATCTTAAATAGTTTTCTCATTGCTGAGACAAAATACCTGATGCCCAAAATTAAGGGAGGAAAGGTTTATTTTGGATCACAGTATGTAGAGCTTTCAGTCTATAGTCAGCTGGCTCCAAGGCAGGGTGGCATGGCAAACAAGTATCATGAGGAGAAAAAGTTCATGGAAGGCAGAGGTAGCAAAGAAAGCAAGGGACCGTAACAGCTTTTTTCTCCCCTTTTTATATTCTATCTTGGCTACTGGGTTTAGAGTGGTACCCAATCAATCAGTGGATTGATTTAGTCATTCACCCTTAATCCCAGAATCACTCTCGATTCAACCACCTGAAAAAGCTCCACCTATAATTGCATGAGAGATTAGACACAAATCACAACAGGATGTAGCTCAGTGTGAAGGTCCAGGGCCCAATTTCAGTACACACACAGACACACACACACACACAGCAAAATGAGAGGGATAATAATAATGCTAAATAATTAAATAAGTGGTTGATACTTATATCTTCACATATACAGCAATTCGTGGTAGGATCATGAAGAAAGTTTACAGAATTAGAGTTGATATGAAAGCAGATTTTAGGAAAGCAAGGGTCAAAAAGACTGGGCATAAGTGGTCAACTGTGAGAATTATGAAAAGCTCTTAGAATTGTAGCAAGATCTATAGCAGAAGTGGACAAATGCTTTCCATTGTTTCCAAATCCTGGGGGTGAGAGAGTATAAGCAGAGTCAATAATTCACCATTCTGGAACAAATTCTGGTAGCCCAATTGTCAGTTCACAGTAAGTAACATATCTCTGCAACCATGAGGACCATATAAGTTAGGCAAAATTGATCATATGGAAATACCAAACTTTTGTTGTTGTAATTTAACTTTAGGATGGTAGCCAAGATTTGAAGATGATTAAACTTTTTATTTTATAAAAATGATTTGGGACATTAATTTATACATTAATGGAAAACAATAAACTACAGATGGCATATAGAATAACACACTTGAAATCCCCTCTTTTCCCTCAAGTATTAGTGATAAATTTGTATTAGTTACTTTCCTGTTGCTGAGACAAAAATGTCCAACACCTGCAATTTAAAGGATAGGTTTTTATTGGCTCACAGTTTCAGTGTGTTCAGTGAATGGTTGACTAGCTCCAAGGAAGAAACTGTAAGGATGCTGGGTATGATGGCACACATCTGTAATCCCAGCCCTTGCGAAGTGAGGCAGAATGATCCCAATGAGTTTGAGGCCAGCATGTGTCACATAATGAGTCCAAGGCCAGTATGAACTAGTAAGACTCTGTCTCAAAATAACAACAACAAAAAAAGAAATGACAAGGTAGACTATCCTGGCAGAGGAAAGGTGCTCACTCCACAGCAGGCAAGAAGCAGAGAGAAAAGGGAGGAATCAGGGACAAAAATATACCCTTCTGGTATGTTCACTGTGACTTACCTTTTCTGACTAGACCCTAAATCCTGACAGCACATTAAGGTATGAACTCATCAGTGGATTAACTCATTATCATTCAGTCACCTTCCAAAAGCCCCACCTCTGAACACATGAGACTTTTGACGCACATTTTAAATTTAAACCGTATGGCTAGCTATAAGAAAAAAATAAACATAGAATATCTTTACAAAGGAAGACATTGTTCCATTACCACACAAATTCAGTTATGATTTTAACAATGATAAAAAAACGAATCACACTTTGCACTTTATGTTTGCTGATACAAGCAGTAAAATTATATATCCCCACAAATTAAATAATTTTGTAAAAAGATAAATATAATTGAGTGTTTCATTGAACTTCCTATAGACAGGAAACAAAATAATAAAGAAAAAATTTAAATAAGAAAATGAAGTTACTTGAGATCCTCAGAAAAGGGCACATAGCAGAGGATACTTTATGTCCTCAACAAATTAATGATTAGAAAGAAATGGCTGTGACTATTTTAGGCTGAAAGAGATTTAAATATATAAAAATTGAAAAGTTTATCTATACCTTTTTGAGTGCTTATTTGAAAAATTCAAGTGTGAAAATACCACTTTTAAGACAGACATTTCCATAAGAATGACATTTTTACATTAAAGAATATTTTAATGCAGATATTGTTCATTTAGTTAATAAAATATTCTAATTTTCAGGTCTATAAAATAAACTACTTAGTAATAAGAAGTTTTTGATTTACCTTAAAATAGTTTAGCAAAAGAGTAATACAAATTTAGCAAATATAACCAAAAATTATTAATTAGTATAGCCAAATGGTAGATATTTAGAGCATCTTTATGCTAAATTCTCTAAAATGATTGATTTTAAGTGTTGTTATATTCAATCTTTAACCTTATATTAATGTTCAAAAAATAATTGTCTACTTAAAATACCTGGATAGCATCAATGTTTTATTGAATTTTATGGTGTTTTAAATAAATCAGTATTCATTAAATGTATCAAATAGTATATTCTGAATCTTGAATCTGACCTTTAATGATTTATTGATCCCATTTATTTCAAGATATAAAATTGTGAAATTGCTTACTGTCAT
The DNA here is from genome assembly GCF_000247695.1 of Heterocephalus glaber. The sequence continues at coordinate 14,427,202 of NW_004624792.1, forward strand.
GTTTTACAAAGTGTACCACTAAGGATTTGGTATAGGTAACTAGATATGGTAAATATTTTAAGCCGAAAGGAATTTGATCAAAGAAATGAAGGGCCTGTAAAAGTGATGGTTAGAAGGTGGAGGTAAATTTCCAGGTGCCATTACTGGATTTTTAGTGTTAAAATCACATCACATCAGCTGGATTTAGAAGGTGACATTGGTATCACAGCAGTTCCACATCCACAGTGAGGATCAGAGAGTAGAACACTGTGTCCACTGGCTGTAAACCCACACCAGGTTAGGGCTTGCTCATTTTTCCTTCAGATTTTAAATATCAATGAGCACATTTTATTTTGGCAGAAGATTTGGGTTCAAGGAACTAACTACTACTGGGTCTGAAAACATTTTATGAAGAATACATGCCTCTGTAGGACAGATGGAATATAGAACAAGAAGGGATGAGTAAAATATAAAGAGACAATATCTAATTTCTGAGTTTGGACTGGTTCACAAGAAAAGCTAGAGAAAGTATAAAATACTTTGAAAAAAATGATAACCCAAGGAGTAAATACCAGTCAGAAACATAATACCATCATAATTAAAAACAACTCTTGTTCATTTGTCTATAATATTTAATTTCTTAGAGGATAAGATTTGTCATTATGTTTTCTCTAAAACTAGACAATTACCTAGATATCTAAAGCTAGACAATCACTCAATTTATTATTAGAATGTTCAATCGTGCTATGTTTAGAATATTATCTTTTATATATTAAATTTTCAAAGACAAAATCTCAAAAGTCTAAGGGCACCCAAGAAACTTCTCTAAAATAAGTGTAAAATTTGCTTTGCCTTAAGAAAAGTCAAGTTTGGAATAAGAACATGAAAACTTTAAACTTCACACCCTGAACATAAAAATAGTTACCTATTTGAGTGGACATGTAATAAAGTTTTCTTGTATTTTTATATCTTGTTACATCTTAACAGCATTATGTGTTGTAAATTTTATCAAATAGCATTTCACCCAACCAAAATCTTTAAAAATAAGTTTAAATACTGCTTATATACCAAGGAAATACCATATTAAACTTGAATAATTTATGACCTAAACTAATAAAGATAGACTGTATTTATCATACTTTTTTCTGGTGGAAAATTGTATTGGTCAGCCATTTGTTGCTGTGAAGAAAAAAATAGCCAACACTCATGAGTTAAGGGAGATGTGATACATTTGGGCTTATTTTGGCTTAGGTTTCAGTCCATGATAACAAAGCAGAAATATCATGGTGGAAGGGAATGGTGGAGCAAAGCTGCTCAATTTCTGGTGACTGGGAAGCATAGCACATCCAAAATGCAACAGAGCTGGTGGTAACAGAGAGTAGTCCCCAAGGTAATGCCTCTGTTCGGCACTCAGACACACCCAAAAGTCTGCTTTACTTATTCCTTGAGTAGCTCTCAATACAATTAATATAATGCATGACAAAAATATTAGCCTTTAACTCTTCAAATTATATAAGAGGGAATATGCGAGATTACTACATGTTTCTGTAAAATGATATGTAAAATTTTCAACATATATCACATAATCCAGTGATATGAGCTCATAACTCTAATTATTCTAAAATAATATTTGATTATAACATTTTCAAATTTTAAAATATCATTGCCACATAAGTCATTCACAAGTACTAGATTCTAAGTGAAATGTTTGTAGTTTCATATATATATTTCATAAAATAAAATCAACATGCAAGTTGATTACAGGTGTCAGTGCTTGACTTAGGATAAAATGAATCATTGTCCTTTATCTGTTTTGATCAGATTTGTGGACTTACACTTTCTCATGTCTTTCTGAAACATAAAATCCTATTTGCTTAATAATTTTTCTCTAATGACTTTCTAAGTGACAGAAGTGCCTCTTCAATAAATGTTATAAAAGTCCTCCAAATTCTGCAGGAGAATTTTCTTCAATACACACACACACACAGGTCCCCAGCTGAATGTTGGGAGAGCACACCAAAATGAAGAGCAATAACATGGGGAAAATATGTGGAAAACTGCAAATAAATATCATTGTTCTAAAGAAAACAGTTGGCATTGTCATACCTAAAATAGATTCCCTAATATATTTCCTTTCTATTTTATTTTTTGCATTCCCAGCAGGCTCTGAAAATAATATGGAGAAACTAACTAATGAGGCTGAAAATATTCCCAGTCATCCCCTAGCCAATTCAATTGGGCCTTTACAAAATTCACTTATTTTTCTTAAATGGTTAAAGGTTAGATAAGAAGGTTATGGGTAGAGATGATTTTATGTTGATGTCCAAATTCTAGTGTCTTTGATATCCGCTTCTGTCCTTAAGATCAGGGTACAAAAAATTTCAGTACTATACTTCATTGTGGTGTCATCACTGAGTATATGCGTAACACTTTAAAAAATCAGTTAGGAGAATGGTCAATATGGAAAACTCCTCTTTAAAATAATTTGATTTATTTATTTATTATTTAATAAATTTGTCTGAGTTTTGTTCTGAGCTATATAATCAATAGACATTAGCTGTGTCAGGAGGTTTTGGGAGGCTTGGAAATACTCTGAGCAGTTAGTCTACATTTTGCGATTCCCTTCAGGTTTTTATTTTTCAGGTACAAACCACATTTCCTAAGATCACAAAATATGTCTCTAAAATTCATTTCCTTTGTCATTTACTAGTATGAGTTCTGCATAATTTATTTTTTGTGTGTGTTTGCCTCTTCTGGGGATTAAACTCAGGGTCTCGTCCATGCTAAGTACACTCTTGACTGCTGGTGACTGGAAAAGTACATAATATTATTTGTTTTTAGATATAAAATTAATTGTATTAATATGTTTTTGTTACTGTATTACCCATATTTTCATTGCTAGGACAAAATAGCTGACACCCATTATTTAATGCTGAAAGGGTTTATTTGGCTTCTTATTTCAAAGGGTTCAGTCTGGAGTTGACTAGGTTTTGGCCAAGGAATGCTGGTCAAGCTATAACAACTAGTAATCAGGTCTGTGAATAACCAAAGCAAGAAATACAGCCTCCAAAGTCATCCCTTATGACACAACTTCTCCAGCAGGGCCCCACCTTTTAACAATATATTCAGCTAGGAACTCATCAGTGGATTAATCCACCAATAAATAGAGGACCTTCCAAAATCCCTGCATCTGAACACATGAGAGTTTGGGGGAATATTTTAGATCTAAATCAAAGCAATTAATAAAGTTTTTAAAATTTCTAACTACTTAATTGTGTGTATTAATGAATTATCAGTGAAAAATGGAAGCAGAAATACTTATTACACAGGGTCAATGAAAAGTACCCCACATAGCTTAAGGGGCCCTCCATCTTTACAACCATAAAGTTCCCATATGTCTCCAGTGGTCTTCTTCCAGTTGCAGGTAGATAACCTATACTGGTTTACAGTGAGAAATTGGTCAGATCCTGGGCAGGGAAAGCACATTGAAAGTTAGAGAAAGTGACTAAATTGTCTGAAAATATACCAATATTTTAATAATTTGATGTTGATTTTATTGGCACAAACCCTGAAATGTTCTCTTAACATTTACTAGTTTTCAAACTATTTATTTTTCAATATTCCCTTCCAAACACAAGAATATTCATACTGTATACATTTATTTTTACACAATTTTATCAAAATTAACAAACTCAGAATCCAATATATTTTGAAGCTCAGTTTTGAGCTAAGGTCTGGTCACACTAAAGTATGAAATTAAAATGTAAACAATAAAGCAAGTGTAATGAGATTTGGAAAGGGATGACAAGAGAACACGAAGGGTGTAATATTAAAACTATGCTTAAAATATTCAGAATTAATTTAATTTCATTTGGTATCTTCTTCATACACCATTTGACATGAAAACTTTCACATATATAATTCTCATTCTCTTTTGTAAAAGAAGCATTTTAGAACACATTCAGCTTGCCATTTTTAGTTGCTCAAAGATGGGATTTTCTAAGAATTAATTTTTATACAGTTTTTTAACCTTGTCATGGCAAGCACTGTAACTCATACCTCTCATCATCCAGTTCAGACATCTTCAGAGCATCAGGTGTACTCACTGCCTATCATTGAAAGAGTATAAAGTAGAAGTGTAGGGGTGAAGGTAAATTAACAAAAATGAAAAAGTTAGAGCTGTTGCAGGAAGCAGCATATGTCAAGAAATTATGTCCTGCTTCTAAAGCCCACATCATATTGTATTCTGTGCCGAAGTGTAAATTTGTTTTTATTTATACTAGTAAAGGATTTATAGATCCTCTTGAATGTGTAAAATTATATCTTTCCTGAGTTTTCAAATATTCTTAGCCCTTATTTCCTAAGGATTGCTTCTCTTCTTTTCCTCTACTCTTTTTATTTGTCTGAAAATTGAATTCAATTTTGGTTATATTTCTTAGTGGTAACTCTCGTCATCCACACAAAACTATTCTCTGACTCATAGATGCATATAGGCAAAGTAATGAAGAGACCTTTACTAAAATAAATATTCATGAATTTTCTTCAATACACACACACAGAACCGCAGTTGAATGTTGGGAGAGCACACCAAAATGAAGAGCAATAACATGGGGAAAATATGTGGAAAAATCCAAATAAATATCCATGCTCATTGTTCTATAGAAAACAGTTGGCAGAGTTTGTTTTAAACCTGAAGTAAAAGTGCTTTTATGCAGGATTTTGAATTTACACTGCCTGTTGCTGAGGATTCTCATACTATGACATCATTTCAAAATAAAGTTCTCAGTTTGAGGTCATGCTAATTTTCTATGGTAATTTTTTAAAATAGGACATGAAAATGTCTTTATTCTAAGTCTATTGCTATTCTATTTCAAATTAACACAGTGTCCAAATTCAACAACAAAATGGGTTTTCTATTTTTCATAGTATTAATTTTCAATCATCAGTGCCTTCTTGTTATCAGTTAATTCTACTATTATAAAATTCTGAAGAAAAATAGAATTTTCCTAATATTTCAACTCTCTCCAATGTTTTATTCTCCAAGAGAATATGACAAATACTTGGTTCAAAATAAATGACATTAAGTATTTTAGAAAGACATAAGCTGGAAATAAATTTTACTGTTTTATTCAATAAATAGTACTGCATGTCATAAATGACTGCATGTTTTCTCTTTTTGAGCAAAAACCAATGAAAAAGTTTATTTGAAAAAGTAAAAATGAAGCATCAAGGAGAAACTGGCTCTGCAGAGCCAGCTTGGACTGAGAAAAGAGGAAAAAGCAAGATGAAAGTACAGCCTGGAGGATGTAGGGCAGACTTTGCTGAGGACAGCCACATAGTTAAATGACTGCATGTTTTTACATGAATCATAAGTACAGTTTTAACACTAGAGTAAGGTGGATAAAGCTGCTATGTTGTGAGCACAACTTTCATATATTTATCACTATTTAATGTGTAAAAATAAAAATTAAGTCAATTAAGTATGTGACTATATAATTAAGATTTGTAAAAATAAAATAACATAAAAATTCACATACTAGGCAAAGTTTTCAAAAAAGAAAGGGAATATAATGGAGCTGCAGTCAGGGATGACCTGACTGAGGTTTATAAAAGTAGTGAAAATATATACCTTTAGGTTTAAAAGGGGTTTTGTTTAAGTTTTGGTTTTTTATCATTTCAAATATCTCATTTAAAACAATTTTGTGTCATACCATGTACATCATATTGGCTGCCTTATAGTATCATATAATCTGTTTTATTCAGCTCCTCTAAATTAGAAGCAATAATACCATCCACTTCAGAGTTACAATTTGTCATGTTGCGAAACTGATCTTTATAAAGCATTCAATGCAGTGCATAGAAAGTTAAGCCCCTTTTGTTGGAGGGCTTTGTTACTGAAATAGAGTATATATTATTTGAATTATACATTATGTTCTTCTACCTACCATGTTTAAATCTATCTAAAAACTCTTTCATGTTTCTCCAATCCACATAAGTACATTTCTGCCTTAATTATGATTGATTTACTGGATATTTATATGCCCAATAGTATATGCTCTGTATATAATTTACATGCCTAATATCATATATATGTATATAATATATGTAATATATATGAAATTTCTAATTGTTCACTTTGCTGAAATCTTTCAATCTACTGAAGTCACTCTTCCTGATGATTTGATACTGCACTTTTAATTATTTTATTGCTTCATCAAAGCAATAAGCCCTTCAGATGTATTTCTTGTTCTGTATTCTATTATTTTATTTTAAGTACTAACACTTTGAAGAATTTTTTGCACAACTCCAATTCCTGGACCTGAAGTTTTTTGATCATGACATTGGTCTTGATAAAACCTGGGGTTCATTTGGTACATTGTGACTTAGACTGCCCTGTTGAGCCATCTTGAGAATCCATAGTTACTTTACTCCTGACTTAGCACTGCTAATGTACCAGTCTGCCCCCTGATCAAATCCGCACTTTGCAACATGTGATAAGTAGTGACAGCATCATATATTATGTGTTATTTTGATAATCAATAAAATAATATACTAGACTTCATTATATAAACCAAAGAAACAATAAAAATATCAGACATTTATAAAATTTATCCAGTGGTTATTTCTTTATTTCAAAGAAGAGTGATTCTTATTGTTTGATTTGATTGACAGTTTTTTAGTTGAACATGTGTGGCTGAAAAAAATGCTACAAGAAAGCTTTTGTAAACACTAGGAAGCAGATGGAACATTGGAATTTGGAAAAATTGAGTGTCAGAATGCATCATCAGGGATGATTATGGACCAGAGCTCCACCCCAGCCATGATGCACACTTCCGTTCTCAAAGTTAAATGACCACAGCTATGCAAGACTCAACAGGGTGGTTTAATTTCTTTCCCCTGATGGAATGCAATTTAAAATATCTTCTTCATGAGAGATTCTGTATTTTGACTGGCTCCCATCTATTATTCATTTTTCAAGTCAGCTGTCCATTGGTTTCTATTGTTTGAAAAGTTTATACAACAATGTGAAATATTCATGAATATGTATCACCTCGGCATTATCCCCACAGACAAAGATTGTCACAACTCTAGGCTAGCATGTGCCATCTGGAGCTGTAAAGTTGCCAAAATCTAAAAATTGCACAGGAAATATTCCAAAAACTCAAGCCAAGCCTACAAATTTGTGTTCAAAGGCTTCCAATAATCAGCAATAAAGGTTCTGTAAGAGTTCCTGTATTTTCGTTATTAAACGTTAGGTTGAGGTATACACACAAACCAACAAACTCTTTTTTTCTGCTGTAATGAGAACTCCAGAGCCTTTGATTCTTTCTTGAGGACTACCTGATCCTGGTTGTGGCTAAAGACATAGACTAGGATGAAAAGAACATGGATCTTGCAGCACAGTGACGATATTTCACAGTGCCCCGTGGGCTCTTAAATCCTCCATTCTGTTAATTTAAACATATTACATATAATTTTACCTTAAGACACTCAACACACTACTGAATTTATTCAGTCTTAACTATTGTTAAAAGGTAAGACATTTTATAAATTATGAGGTGAGAAAGAGCTTAAAATATTCTAAATACTTTTGCTACACTGCAATCATCACTGCATATTTCACATGACTCTTAGCATTCATGAAAGTTAATACCTCAGAGAGTTCTCAGAAGGACATTCCTTCAATCACAGTATTTTTCTTCCCACCCCTGTGACTTTTTTGTTTCTCACCTCATTGCACTCCAATTTTCGGTCATCTCAAATATGATTAAATTTCTTTCCTTTCTGACTGAGGAGATCTTGCTGCCTACTGTGTCTAAGATATTTATTTAGCAGAGGTTACCATATGGCATTTACAAAACTATTTTTGATCTACATACAATAATGCCATCAACCCTTTTGATTAAACATGAATCTGTACAAGAAATGGTCTGGTATCCCTGCTGAATTTTATCAGATTTAAACTGTGCTTACAGTAGTAAAAGCAGAAATCAGCTTCAAGTCTTATAGACACACATACACATGCATGTTCACACACACATACACATGCAAATACATACTGAAATCTTAAACTCACAGAAATGGAGAAAAACATTTTTACAAGGATGACATTTTCTTGTCCTTAGTAAAAATAACAAAATAATAACTAGAGAAATTTTTAGTAATTTTATAATTAAAAGCAATTCTATATATCTTGGAATTGTACAACTTCACAATAATTATTGAGCAATGTGGAAGTAACTATATATCAAATTTGAATCAATGTGAATAGTTAAAATAATAGTCCTTCCCCATCCATTTTTGCCTTTATTGAGTCAAATATACTGATCTGTCTTTGTTTATTTTCCATCTTCAATCAGGAAACTAAACACGTGCCATCTGTATGACCAGCCCCTCCCATCATGTTCCAAATTCCTGGGCTCTGCACGTCATGGTAACTACCACTGGTTGATCACATCATAATTTTCTGCTAAGTCTATTTAAAAAGTTACTCCTAGTTTATTTCTCTTGGATGATTATTTATTGTCAATCAGTTAATACTGGAACATGAGCCATAACCTACTTTGCATTTGTCTTTAAATCAGCTACATTCTCTCTAATCTCAAAGGTACTACCACCTTCATTATGTCTATCCTTCTATAAAATCAAACCAAATCAGAAGAATCACTCCTTTAATTAGAACCTATATATTTTGTATGTTCACATTTAACTTATTTTATAAGGACATATAAAACTTAATGTATTTTGGATAAAATGTCAGTTTTATCCAAGAAGACTCAAAGGCCTAGTATTTTAAAATGACTTTTACATTTTTTTCAAAACAACTCAGCTGAATATTCCGTGAGGCAACACTGACATCCAAACTCTTTACCTTGGCATAAATCTACCATAGTACATTGTCTTTCTTTATAATTTCAAAGAACAGACAAAAATTTTGTAGTTTTAAAAGTTTATTCTATAGAAGACAAAGCATTATTGCTCACTATCAATTATTTTATCCCAAAATTTTGTTGATTATTCATTATTTATTGAATTCACACTACAAGTATATATAAAACAAGAACCTTTCAAGTAGCATAACATAAACTTGAAATAGTGTTTACTGACACCTTAAAATCATTTCTCTCCAGGAAATGAAGACACAACATGCAGAGAAGAAGAGGGACTAATTCTTATTTAGAGCCAAAAATAATGAGACAAATTGAGAGCAGAGGAGAATGTAGTGATTAGTATTTCAAGAATTCATAGATCCAGCAAGGCCCATATTGGGTATTAAAATAAAACAAAATAAATCACATACATGCACTCATAGAAGCTAGTCTGTATTGGTTTTCTGATTTACCAGACAAAGTTCCCAGATAATCTGGAAAGCTTACTTAGAAAATGAGACAGTTTTAATGTGGAAGGAGGAGATATTTTCTTTAACATATATTAGAAAGAATGAGTTTAGTTTAGGAGGGGTTTATTCTGTTTCTGGTCTTAATCGTTCTTTTTGACTGCTACTGCCATTACTATTGTATCTGTTTTCTTATAATTTATAACTAAAATAGCTATGTAATCCACAATTTATGTGCTCCTACTACCAACTATATACTTGAAAAAATTATTAAATGTTTGATGTAAAGACAAACCTTGATTAATTTTTTTTATTATGATGACCAATTCATTGTTCTACATGACAAAAATCAAAACAAAACAAATGTACACAGTAAATATACCAGTGCTGAACACAGTATTTGAAATTTAACCCAAGCTACATATGCATAAAATGATCTGACTATAGGATTATGAAAATAATTTTTTTAGAACACCAGAATGTCAACCATTCTGACTATAAATTGACTTATTCCCCAAAAGAGTATTTTGAGACAATTTCTATATGCCATGAAAAGAACTGACATAACACTTAAATACTACAAAAATAGTTGAAAACATATTTGTAATGCAGTTCTCTATAAAATATACAGTTAATCTTATTACTTAAAAAATTGAAAAGCAAAAGACCACCCTGAATAATGGTGAAAACCTCAACAAAGAAAAATGCTCATCATTTGGATATAATTGGCAGAAAACTGATAAGATTTGGTTGAGGGGAACAAGGAAGGTATCTAATGAAGTCACTCATGTAAAATTTGTTCAAAAATGTTCATAAAGTTGTAAATTTCTGCTTGTAACATCTTAAAATATTATACCATGGATACACTTTCTACTATTTAATTGGAGGACAAAGGAACTTCTTGAAGAAAGTGTTTCTCAAAATGAGGTTCAAAAGCCCAAAAGAATTCTAATGTAGTCTCAGTAATAAACATGGTAAACAAACACCCTGGGTGATTATTCTACATTCTGAAATGCCCTACAGAAAAGAGCAACACTTAAAAGCAAGATCCTAAACATATTTCTGACACTTTAGAATTCGCTAGTGACCCCAAAGAACGACTGGGTTGTCATCCTCACAGGGGCTTTGCTGATGTTCAGGAGCATCCATTCTTTCAAAATGTGGTCTGGGACATGATGGAGCAAAAGCAGGTGGTGCCTCCATTTAAACGAAATATCTCTGAGGGATTCGTTTTGGACAACTTTGATCCTGAATTTACTAGCCAAACTGTCTGGCTCACCCCAGATGACAATGACATCGTGAGGGAGCTTGATGGATATGAATTTGCAGGTTTTGAGTATATCAATCGTCTTACGATGTATGAAGAAGAAGGGATCTGATACTCATTTTTCAACTATGCGTTTTGCTTACGTTGCCATTTAATGCTTGGGAAAACTTGTTACCAGCCTGGATAGAATTAACCATTTCAGAGTTGTTTGGAAGCTAATTTTAATTTATTGTTTTGAAGTTATATTTAGATGTAACATTTGATTCTTATAGTCTATAGTAGAGAATATGGGATTTTTTGTTCATAGATTTGATTTTTATGAACTAATTTAAATAACAATGAGTTAATAGCTTGTTAACCACACTTGTATATATGTTCCATTTGTTGAGTGGGACATAATGCCTAATAGTTTTTCTTTTTACTTATGATACAAGAAAACAATTTGTCTTTTCAGTAAAATATCTTACCTATGCTAGTTTCTCTCCAACCACACTTTTGAAACTGACCACCTTTGGGGGTCAGTTTATGTAGTCTTCAGGAAAATCAAAAAAATACCAACAATTTTGAATAAAAACACATATACTTGTATCTTTTTTATATGAAGAAAATACAATATACGACTACAAGCTTTGGAAAGGTAATAGTTCTCATGAAATGGGGCAACTGAAAAAGATTAAACGATGTTTTATTAAATGTTTATAAATTTTAAATTGTTCTAAATTTAAAACTAGATCATTAACTAGATCATGTATGTTTCTCTTAATGCCTGAAACTTGTTTTTAAAACAAAAAGCAGTACTCACAACATAAACTTATTCATTAATTTTTAAAACAGAAGAGTAGCACATAACAATTCTCTGAAATATCATTTGTACAAGCTCACATGTGAAAGCTCTTTAAAGAAGAACTTTAAAGCTCTTTAAAGAAAACTATTCCATCAATTCAGAATATTTCAAAGAATAACTGGCTCTTATGGGATAAAAATAAAGTTCTTAAGTTCAAAACCTGAAACTTAAAAGGAAAATAAATATGAAATAAAAACATTATCTTTGTGTTTCTCTTTAAATCACTTATTTTGTCTTTCCTAAATTTATTTATATCATCTAGTCTTTTGAAAAATAAAACATTAATATAAAAGTGGAACATAAATTGGAGACATAGTGAAACTGCTGATAAAAAAAAATAAAGTGTAAATGTGTATTTTCTGTACATCTGCTTTAAGTAATTTTGTTATTCAGGCAAATAAAAATTTTAAGTTACTGGCATCATCCTTCAATATACCTTATTCTTTTTACCAAATCCATTTTATCACATTATAAATAGATTTATAGTTATACTATATATAATAGTTGGAATGATCAAAATATTGGCTATTCAAACTTTAAAACTCCTTAGATATGTTAAAATATTTTGTTTACATTTTCTAAATAACTAACTCTTGTTATTTTATATTTTAACAAAGACTGAAACTGAAGCATAATACTATTGCTTCTGTTCCATATTCTACATTACTTTATTGTCTGTATTTCTCAATGTTTATTCATTAGGGTGAATATGGCTTTAAAGTCATACATAGAAAGATATGGTATTAAAAGAGTTTATATTACATCCAAAGTCATTTTAAACCTAGCTGAAAGTAAAAACAATAAAAATCATTCATTTCTAGTTCTTTACATATGTTTTTAAAAAACTTTGTTGTTTTCTAAGAATCAATTACAGGTGAATTTCAACCTGTTGTCTCAGCTCTCAGGGTATGATTCTACAGAACACAAAGAGGAAACTTGGAAATATAATGTGCTGGGTTTAGATCTAAGTTTAAGTATTCTCCTTAAATTGGTTCTTTGGAGAAAGCTTAGTGGCATGGAGATTTATATTGACACCTAATTCTATAATTTTTATAAATACACAGCACAATAATGTTGGCTTTTTTGAGCCTTTCTGCAATACAATGAGGTTTCTCAGAGTACTTGAGAAAAAGAAGAATTTTTGAACTCCAAAGTTTTTCTACTGGCTTTTATATGAGTGAGTTCTGTCTCTTTTCCTACATTATGTATAATTCAAAGGCAAATATTTTGCATTTTTCGTAGTCCTCATTTTTCACACAGAGTAGTCCCTAAAACACTGGTATGTTGCTAATCTAGTTTTTAAAACTCTGGAAACTTCAAATGAATAAAAATAAAAATTTATGCATAGAAAGTTACCTAATACAAACAAATAGTAAAATGAAGATAAGAGAAAGAAACTATCAATTCAAGCCACAGCCTAAAAGGTTGATAATTCTAAGCTGCATACCCAAGATTTTGTTTCTCTATCACTCAGAATTTCTCCATGGATGCCTCTTCTAAACTTTGATGGCTCTATATTCCAAATCTTGTAATATGAAGTGTAAATGTTAGGCAACATCATTTTTCTATAATAAAATGGAAGGGAAAAAAGACTTCTGCCATACTGAATCACGGCATTTTGAACTCATCTTGAGAGTGTTCTATCAAGAAATAAATTATCTTATAAAAGATGAGTTTACCTATAATAATTTAATTTGTATATGTAGACAACAAAATGAAGAGTGGACTCTCAATTTTCCAACAAAGTTTGTCACCAAGCTCAAGAATCATGAATGTTTTGCTTCACAGTAACAATGTGTCTTGCAGTCTGAGTTTAGTTTTCTTCCTAGATGGTCCTTCTAGTTCCTGCTGCCAGGCTATGTGGTTTGTTATTGCCTCTCACATCTAGTTTTCCTTATTTCAAGGTTGTTTCCAATACATGCCTACTTTCAAAGCTATATTTTTATAAATCTTTAGAAAAACAAGTCTAGCCCAGGGATTTAGCTCAGTGGTTCCGGTGCCTGCCTCTCAAGCACAAGGTCCTGCATTAGAAACCCGGTACCAAAAAAAAAGAAAAAGAAAAAGGAAAAAAATAGAAGAACAAGTCTTAAGAGGTATCCTTTTTATTCTCCCTGAAATGTTTGAGTCAATATGAAAGTAATGTAAAGGTTATTAGTAACTTACATCATTCTTCAAGGTCTGATATTTCTTTATGACTAAAATAATGATGATGATGATGATAATAGTTCTGCACACTTAACAAAAATGAGTCAGACCTCAAGAAGGGATTCCTAGCTTACTCTTCCTCTGCAGTTATATCTTTAGCCCTGTTTTCTCTCTGTGAGAATACACTATGATGTGAAGTTTGAGGTTCTTTCTATGCAGGCCTCCACAATGGAACACACCCTGTAACTTCTACTCATAAACCAAGCTTTGCAAAGAAGAATATTATTATTAGCAGAATTGCACTGTGTGAAAGTCATAGAGAATATGTGTGTCCTAAGTGAATTTTCTCTGTGTATGCTCTTGGTTTCCAAAGAATGATTTATATGGTCCTGTAAGATATAGAATTACAAATATGAAAAAATATAAACAGAAAAAATAAGTAGTCTTTCTGAGTAAATTAATTAAAAATAAAAAACATATTAAGTAGAAAAATTATTTTTATATTACACATACAGCTTGTTACATCCCATAAATATTTATTTAGAATCTCTTATGTCAGCTTGTGGGCCTGAATCAGAAAATTTCACTATAAAGCTTCTCATTTATTTTAGCACAACAAAAATGTACATCAAGAAGTGTATGCCCAAGAGTGCTTCAGTATGATTGAGTTCCAGGAAAATTATAGAGTTTTTAAACTATCGGATGAGCTCTGAAGAAGTGGACAGACATTGCAAACCATGCTATTTTAAAGTCTAAAATTGTCTCTTGCAAATAAAATAAAATACAGGATCAACCTAAATGTTCATTAACAAATTAATAGAGGACATGTGATACATATGAAGCATATTGAAAACATAAGGTAACTACTCAAATTTTAAAAATTGGATTAAAAGACACATTGCCATGAATGCCCCTTAAAATACTCCCCCTCCTTTTCAGCACACTCATCCTATCATTCTTTCCACTTCCTGAAGCAGTTCTGAAAGTCCTGTGCTGTGGATATCTTTGCACTGAACTCATTGACAGTGTTTACGTTTCATGGTCGTTTTGACTTGGGGAAATAGCCAGAGTTGCACGATGCCAAATCCAGTGACTAAACTAGATAAAGACACCCTGTGATATTTTTATTTCACAGAGATCGGTGTAAGCACACACCGATATATTAAATGAATATATTATATTAATATTATAATATATTATATTATATGAATATAATATAGTATATTATATGAATATAATAATATAGTATATTATATGAATATAATATAGTATATTATATGAATATAATAATATATTATAATATTAATATAATATATTATATGAATATAATATATGAATATAATAATATATTATATGAATATAATAATATATTATATTCAGCCATAAAAATAATGAACTGCTGCCATTTGTAACAACATGTATAAACATTGATGGCATTGTGATAAGTGAAATAAGCCAGGCACAGAAAAACAAATTAAAAGTGATACCTGTCACACGTGGAACCTAAACTGTTAGCCACAAAGCAGAGAGTAGAAATACAGGAAGATGAGAGAGAGAAAAAGGAGGAAGAATAGGGAAATGTTAGTTAAAAGGATAGATAATTCCAATGATATAGGAATAAATGCAAGACACTGTTGCACAGCAATGTGACTGTAGTTAGTAAAGATGTATTATATTCTTAGAAATATAAAAAGAATAGATGCTACATATTCATTCCTAAATCCAAAGTTATGAGGAAGATAGTTTCAATCAGATCTAGCCATGGAGTATAGTTACTGCAGGTGGAACTTAAAGACTGAATGGTAGTATATGCAATAAAGAGGGAAAGTATAATCTCAGTCCTGAAATAACAGAGGCAAAAAGGAAAGTTCAACATAAACATTTTTGGGCCAAGGCATATTTGGGGGAACCACATTATAATACAGGTGCTAATCCATAGGGAATTAAAACAAGAAATAAAGCAAATTAAAAGCATCTCAAAAACAGTGTGGAGTTGATTTGCAGTCACTGCTACTAGAAGTGTGCTAGAGCTAGTGATGGACTGAAATATTAAACACGATATGAGAATTAAACAAAGATCAACCAAAGAAGAACAAGCCAAGATTGCATATTTGGAGTAAAGGAATAAGTCATTATCACATAGGTTTCATAAATATGGAAATGGTGGAATGAGAATAGGAATTTTTTAAAGAGGAAAAATAAAAAGAGCATGATTTAAATGTATCCTAATTAGAAGCAGTTTTCATGGGGAAGCTGAAAACAAGCTGGTTTAGGGGAGTACATTTTGTTTTCTCTGACTGATCACAAATTGGAAGTTGAAGCAAAAATTAGGAGAACTAGTGATTTTGTATGAAGTTGTAGTAAATTTTGGCTGATTGTTACAGAGGTGATGGTTTGGCCTCTCTGGCTACTGCAGAATTGTCTTTTACAGCTCTGTATACTGAATCTTGTTGCCATCTATATAATCAGTTTTCTTAGATTAAATGGCTTTAAATTTAAGAGATGAAGAGAAGGAGAAAATATCGAGTAATCAAGTCACTTCCCCATTAGAAGAAAAAGAAAAGTTTGACCTGGGCCGGGGATTTAGCTCAGTAGTTTCGAAAACCTGCTATGCAAGCCCAAGGACCCGAGTTTGGTCCCCAGTACAAAAAAAAAAAAAAAAAAAAGTATAACCACACAGTGAATGGCAGTCTGGGAGTTTTTAATGATTACAAACTGTCATTCTTAGTTCCAATAATAAGAACTAGATAGGGCACAATGCCCAGAACAGTTAATGTACAGAGAAAAGACTATAAGACAAGAAATGAATACTAGGTCCAAAGAAAATGTGAAGAAGCAAATCTCAAACTTCCCCCAACCCCACCATCTTGCAACCCAGGGGCTGGCACATAGTAAGCAAGCTTTCCACCACTGAACTACATCCAGCCATTCCATAGGGTTTTATGAATGGACTGTGAACATTCATGATTATATTCTTGCTAAAGCTCTGACTAATGTATTTCTAAAAATCAAAAAATTAGAAATGAATTTAATATATGTATTGAAGAAGAGTTTGCAGAAGATGCTGACCTAATCCTGGTGGTAAGAATCAGAGAGGAGAGATGGATATCTAGAAATTTTATAAGATACAAATTTACAACTCAGTATATCCTTATATACATCAGTTTAAAATTGTGGACTGAGTTTTCACATCCTCTGGAGCATGAAATTGATACTGAGAAGGGAATGCTTGTTATAAAAATTCCAACCAACTGAATTAAACCCAGTAACTTTTTTTTAAAAAAAGCATGTATTGATTGCATTTTATTCTGAAATAACCAGATTATTTTTCTATTTTCTGAAAAAAGTGAGTCTTTTGAAATAATTAAAATCAGCTACATATTTTTTTGCAGTTAGATTTTGTATAAGTGAGTTCATGGATTGTAGTCATACTGTTATGTACCTCATAATGCTAGCTCCTGATGGCCGAAGAAAAATTTCACTGAGGAATCCATCTATACACTCAGGTTTAGTGAAAAAAATGAAATTCTCCTAAATGTTAAGAAAAAAATTGCAATAAAGAAATTTAATTTTTTCCCTCAGAGTAATTGTTTTTAGTTTCACAGATTTAGTTAATTTACATAATTGTAAAAGTATGCAAATTGTTTGTAGGAAATTTGGAATGTACAATGAGAAAGAAATAAAAATATAACTCTCTAAATATGACACCTCAAAATAATCCTTTTAAATGATCTTATTTTGGATTTCTGCAATCAGTCACATTTAGCTTTATTCCAGAAAATATCTAGATCTCTTTTTATGAGAGTGTGATTTGTTGAGAACACATAGTATATCTGATTCTCTCAGAAAAAGTTACTTTCAAATATATTTGGGGAAACTGTGGCACACTCTCTCTCCCTTGTGTACATCAAGAGAGTAAAGGCTTTTAGAGATCCTAAGGTATAAAAACTTGCTTAATGTACTTGGGCAAATGATCAGTGTAAATGTCAGTAGAATGGACAAACATGATAACTTAAAGTGTGGTGAGAATATGAAATGAAGAGTATACTCAGGAAATTTTAGAGTTATCAATACATAAATGTTTCCATCTCAAAGGAGAAAAATTATATATGGTGGCTGATGACTTTTTGTTCAGGATTTATAAATAAATGAGGAATGGAAAAAAAGACATTTAAAGAGACATTTAGCTTAAATAACAGGTATCAAAAATTTAGACAATAATGATAATTATTCTATGGTCATATTGTTAAAATAATAAATGGTCAGACAATATCACTACAAACAAATAAAAGGTAAAATTCAGAAGATACTGAAATTTTAAAGTTATGTAGGAGTACGAAGGACACAGAAAAGCCAAAAACAAAAACAAAAACAGTGTTGGAAGACTTTTAGCACCGAATTTTAAGACTTCTTCTAAAGCTACAGTAATCAAGGCAGTGTTGGTGTAAGGAAAGACATATAGATCATTGGAATAAAACAGAGAATCT
>NW_004624792.1:14465707-14478673 GCF_000247695.1 Heterocephalus glaber
TTTGTTGCCAGTTCAGGGAGTCCAGGTGGTTGAGTATCAGAGTGTTCCATCTTGTTTCCCTTTGGGGTTGTTGTAGGTGATCTGGAAGTCTGGTTTTAAGACTTGTTTACATGTCTTCTCATTTCAACAGGTGGGGGGTGGGGGAGGGGATTGCCACTGGTGCCCATGCAGTTCACTTCCTGTGTGTTGGCAGGGGTGGTGTGGCGGCCCAGAAGCCTCCTTTTCTGCCTTGGGAGTGGCTCACCTCCTCTGTGCTGGTGGGCCTCTAAGGTTATTTCTTTAGAATTGTAAAATATAAATTTATCTTTGCGTGTACCTGCTGTAGTTATACATTTTTTTTCCTATTACCATATCAAATTTGCACAATCTATCTGCTGTTAAGTGATGAATATTCTCTTATTTGCCTTACAAACACAATTTAAACCTTTCTTAAATAATTCCCTAATATCAATATTTTACCCTCATATTAATGAAAAACTGGAAATTCCATTCAGCTATTGTGTATCTTCCTTAAAGGGTTAAAAAACATCGTATTAGAGTGACATTTGCATACCATGTTTATAGCAGCACAATTCGTAACAGCCAAATAGCATATGCTTTCTCTTATATGAGAAACCCAAATTATAAATAAAGAGCAAAGTAAAAGATAGATAATAGGAAGTAGGATGACAGATCTTTCTCAAGTGGAAAGAGGATTAAGAGATGTACAGGAGAGAAAGGGGATAAATAAAGGAATTAAAATGTGTTATGTACATATGCCAACATAAAGAATGTAAACATTATGTACTACAAACATGTGCTAATAAATATAAAAATTTAAAAATGCATTTAAAAGAATAATTACCATAAACTTTACTTAGAAAATTATACTTGAGCTGGGCTATAACTAGCTCCAATCTCCTGCACCAGCCACAGTGCCCCATTCTGGTAAAAGGCTGCTCCTACACTGGAGACAACTACCAGACTCAGAGGATCCCTGATGAGAAATCCTCGTCATTTCCCTCCCACTAGCAGCGCTTCAGTTTCTCTACCTTCAGTTTTGTGGACTCTACAAGGGAAAAGCAGGCTCTGAGTGGACAGGTATTTCTGCACCGCAGTGCATCTGTGTGCCAGCCTGAAGGGATGCCAACCTGCCTAGTCACCTGTCCTCCTGCCAACCGAAGAAGAAAATCTGACCTGTATTTTCAGAACGGTACTGCCAGCATTACTAGTAAGGCCCCATGATTCTACTCCAAGCTGATGAGGACCCTTCAGAAAAACCCCATAAATCTACAGGTGGTCCTGTGGATCCCCAGGCTCTGTGGGTGGCAGGACTTGCTGGCACCTTCATCACTGGAGCCTTGTTAGTATCCTATTTAGCTATCAGGAGACAGAAGTGAGGAAGAATTAAAAATAGATTGGTTAAAAAAGAAAGAAAGAAAATAGTACTTGAGCCTGTACACTGAAGACAAAATATGTAAATGAGAAATCAACTTTAAAAATTCCCAATGAGAGATAGCTTCAGGAAATTTCCTCTTAGGCCCAAGAAAATCAGATTAATATCAGACTTCTGACAGCTCTATTTTATGCCAGAAAGCAAGAGTGTAACATTTACAAACTAGAAAGGAAAGAAAAATGTAAGTCAAAGACTTCAGATTCAGCTAAGCTTTCAATTATAAAGGGAACAATAAAATCAGTAATAAATATGTAAACTTTGAGGAGTTTTCTACCTGTTAGCATTTCTGAAAATTGATTAAGGAATGAATTTATGGCACCCAAAACATTTGGGGAAACCATGGCATGTGTATTTTTTGTAGTTCAAAGAAATTGGAAAGGGCATGATAGAAGTTTTATTTGCCTTGAAGTAGTACAAATCAATTCTCACATTAAATTATTAAGGATTTAGTGACATGGCCTCAACATCTTGCATGGACTATAGAACCTATGTCCTGCTACAATTCTATTACATTAGAAGAGATAGAAAAAAATACTTCATGAATAATGTACTAAGCTACACAGAATTTTTCAGTCTTCCTTAAAGTCCTGTCCATATTTACTTTACATACGTTGAGAATAGGTCTTCGTTAGCATTTTGACATCATTTTACCTGTTCAATATAGCATATTCATTGTTAAATATAAACACTAAAGTAGAGGAATTTTGTTAGGATAGGATGGACCCCTGAGCACATACACTGCGCCTCATTTGAAGACAGATTGTGTTGTTACCCTTATAGAGATTCTTCTCAACAATCAAGAAAAAATCCTCTGTTAAATGTTCTCTATTGTAACAACTATACTTTATTATATTGACTAGAAAATATGTAAAAAACACACAGGATCTAAATAAAATTTCTGAAATGTAACATATAAGGAAAACAAAATGCTAACTAATGATAGGATTTACATCATAAGAAAAAGCTAAAATTTTATATTTATGTCTTTATGTAATAGGGACTTTATCTCCCAGTAATTCTCAAACTACATGAATACTTTCCCTGTACATAGGTTTAAAATATTAAACATTCAAGAGATATTTACTTTTAACTTACATTTATTTGAAAAAGAATCATCCTGACTAAAGCATAGCCTTCAAATATATGATAGATTATTTTTGAAGGTTTTTAAATCAAATCAATTACTAATGATACTTTTAATGATTTCCTCATGTAATGACATTTACAAGTACTAATTTGCCAAAAGAAAAATTAGTAATTGTTCTTAATTGGCTACTTTTGTTATTCTAAATGAACTAGCAGTTTATACGAAGTACAAAACAGTATAAGGGATATAATCTGGCTTTTCAAATGTCTTGCATCTAAAAAAAGAGAAATTTGTTGTAAATTATTTTCAATTATTGTACTTATATAACTTACATTTTTGTATTCTGTATAAAACAATATAAAATTAATAGGATAACTAGCATTAAAGAACATAACTAAAGAGAATTAATAACATTTAGCTGGAAAAAAGTCTTTAGTATAATTTTATAAAAATAAAATCAAAGAGTGATGAAAATTGAAAATTGATATAATGAAGAAGGGTATTGACAATGTGCCAGTTGGTCTTAATTGTCAATTTTATTTAAAAGAATGTTAGAGTGGCAATTTGGATTGCAGGGATGCTATACCAATCAATGATGGACATAGCTAAGTTTTCTGAGAGGAGGTAGAATCCATTTGGATGAGATGGGCCATGGAGAGCATGCCCTTAGTAGAAGGACCCCTCATTGATACTCTTCCCCATCCTGTTTTGTGGCCACCATAAAGTGAGAAACTTTGCTCAACCATGCTCTTCTACCACCATAGAGCTAGTTGACCATCGACAGAAACTTTTGAAAATATAAATTAAAATAAATCTCAGGCCGGGGATTTAGCTCAGTTATTCCACCGCCTGCCTCACAAGTGAAAGGTCCGAGTTCGATCCCCAGTATCAAAAAAAAAAAAAAAATGAGATCCTAAATTAAAATAAATCTCTCCTCCTTTAAATTGTGGGTATCAGTTTGTTTTGGTATTGGGAATGTTGACCAATAAAAAAAGTGCTATCAGACATAGAGAGGTTTTGCTATAATTATAATGACCATGTAGTACAGAAACCTTTGAAACTGGCTTGAGAAGAGTTTGGAAAAGTTTGGAGAAACAGGTTAGAGAAACCCTAAAATGCTTTAAGCAGAGCCTGATGGGTGATAATTGGCCAGAGCCAGAAGCCAAGAATGCTGATGGGAATGTGAACAGTAAAGGGTTGGTTCAAGAAGTATAACATGGGAATGGGTACTTAACTGAGAATTGATCTCAAGGCAGTTTGAGTTACATTCTTGCATGGAACATGTATACATTTTCCTAAGAATTTGTATCAGACTGAATTTAAAAGTGTCAGACTAAATAGTCCAGATAGTGGAACAAATGTCAAGGCAACCCAACATATAAAATGTGGCATGGATACTGCAGGCTGATTTTAGTCAGGTTGATAATGATATCAAGAATAAAGAGAGAAACTGAAAAATTCAAAACATTTACAGTTTAACCATAAAGAAATGCCCTGTGAAGTTGAGGACCACAGAAAGTGTGGTTGCTACAGAGAATGGCACCATTAAAAAAAAAGCCAAGCCCTCTGAAACAATAGGAAAGATGCCCAGAGGGCATCTCAGGAATTGGGCAGATCCTATGCATCCTGAGCTCTCAGAAACAAAAGGTGAACTCCTTTGAAAGACTTTGATTTGAGAAGACTGCCCTTGGGTGCCTTGATCACTCAGGGTTACTAGGGAGTTCAGCCATGCAGGCACTTAGAGTCCACCATAACCATCCATGTGGTGCTGGTTTTTCAGGAATACAAAAGCAAGAGTAATGAGATCATTCAAGCTTCCATCCTGATTCCAAAGAAGGCACAGGAGGCCAGGAAATGTGGAATAACCCAGCTTCGTTCTAGCCAGAAGCCCCTTCAAGGTTGATATGTGAAGCTGTGAGAGTGAAGTCGAAGATGCAGTAAAGACCCAAGGAGATAAGAGATGCCAAGAATGTAAAGGTTTTCTGAGAGAAACCTCAGATATTAAGCAGAGCCAGCCCAAAAGAGAGCCCATATCCACAACATCAGGGCTGCCCAAACCATTTGGAGCTCAACTCTTGCCACCCACCACATGTCTTTAATGCTGGACATGGAGATACAGTATACAGTGTATTTGTTTCTGGCTTTTGATCTTCCTTTGGTTCAATTCTTTTCTATTCCTTAATTTCTCCTTTTGAGAATGGAGATGTTCAATTTTTACCTTTGTATACTGGGTACATGTAAATTGATTTTACAGTTTTATAGAAGTTCAGAGTTAAGAGTTTGACTTCAATCACAGAGATGACTTTGGACCTGGACTTTTGAGCAATGATAGGAATATTTTGAGAGTTTAGGGAAGGAATTAGTATGCTTTTTGTTGTATACAAATTGTGTCAGATTAGGCAGAATTATTAACCTTATATGTGTTAATTTGAAGATTAAATATGGTTTAAAGAAATGTGATTTGGTAACAAGTTTACAAGCTGTAGGGGGCCACAGTGAGATATGTCAAAGCCCGGGTGTCTAGGGGCATCTGAGAACACCTGAGTACACAACCCCATCATTTAGTGCATGCCCACGATGGGGCTTTGTTATATAATAATGAATCACCATAGAAACCACATACATATGTACAACATGTCCTGCTTTTTATGATGTCTGTTCCACGTGTTTTTTCTTTGGAAACCTTGTCTGACTGGGCCTCCCTTCAGCCCACCGATCCTGACACAAACAATGTAAAGTTGCAGTTAAGGTTAATTGTCAATTTGATTGCAATCAAAGATTCCTGAAGAGATGACATGATCATGGGGGCGCTATAATCAACAGAGGATTAATCAACTGATGTTTTTAGCTGACTGAACTGTTAAGAGTGGGCCCCAGCTGCAGGAAATGAATTGGTAGGCAGGTGCCTTTGGAGGATGGATCGGTTAGAGTTCATTAGAGGAATAAACATAAAAACGTGTGTGTGTGTGTGTGTGTGTGTGTGTGTGTGTGTGTGAGATACATATATAAAAGATTTACAAGGTAGGCTTACAATGGTCTCCTGCAGCATCAGATGTGGAAGAATACAAAAAGGGCTCTAGAGATGTACCGGAGAGCTGGAGGATCCAATAAAAACTCAAAGACGTAGAGCTTACTGCAGAGTCCCCTGTAAGTCTGTGTAGGGAAACCTACATTGGTAGGCTAAATAATCTGTGTTGGAAGGCTGAAGAGTCTGCACTGGAGGCATGGAGATGGATATCTAAAAGAGATGGCAAAGACTGGAGCTCCACAGAAAAAGCAGAAGCAGGTCTTTCTTTGTCTTTCTCTTTTTATGCCATTCAGACTATAAGCCTATTGGCTGCCACCCACACCCAGAGCGGGTCTTACATTTTCAGGAATTCAGTCATTCAGACACTCAGAATGGTGGTAAACCAATCTGATAGGTATTTCTTCCTCAAGTTGACACCACAATTAACTATCACAGAGAGTATATCTTTCTTGTTGGCATTCTTCCCCTGTGCCCTGGTTTATGGCAGCTATACAGTGAGAAACTTTGCTCCATCATACTCTTCTGCCATGATGTTCCTCTTCTCTTGTGATCAACCAACCATAAACTAAAACTTCTGAAAATATTAGCCAAAATAAAACTTTCGTCCTTTAACTTACAAGTATGAGGTATTTCATCCTATCAACTGAAAAAACCGACCAATAAACCTAATGAAGAAGGAACTGTGAATGTGTGCCTTATGATTTTTGCATATTTATGTTTTATCTAATGACTTTACTGCTCTCTGGCTTCAACCATCACATGCCCTACAATCACCCTTACCAAAAGAGCACAGGCATGCTAGCAAAAGAAATAAGGACACTGTATCCATTTTCACTTACTTAGCATATTGAGATGGGTAGGAGTAATTAACTATAATTTGGGTTTTCCCAGCATACCTACTTAAACTTTAAAACTTCTGCATATAATTACTACATTGATCACTGACTCTCTGTGTTCTAACACTATGTCAGTAATGAGTGAACAGCTGTTAAAAGTGTTAGGCAAAACTGTATTTGAAAAACTGACCTTATTTATGATTTGCAGGATATTCTGTGCAGATTGTACAAAAATGTAAAGCATAAAATGCCCCTCAGAGAAGGATCCTCTTTGGAAAGATATTCAAAATTAACTTAGAAGAAAAAGGGACTCTGTCAGTCTTGCTGGAGATGTAGATATAACAGGAACTGCAGTTCCCAGGGAAGAATTGATGCATCTCTAGAGTGTCATGGATCTACCTATTGTTCTCTAGAAACCATGTACCACTTAAAGTTAAGCACAATATGATTTTTGTAACTTTTAAAAGTCCAGAAGAGCAGGAACCAAATTTACAAGAGGGCCCAAAGCCATCACACAAAGGACTCTAAATTTTACTACCAAGAGCCACAAACATTAAACCAACCTGCCATCAGGTTGCTTTTGATGCTAAGGCTACTAAAATTTTATAGCAGATATTATCAAAACTCTCCACATGATAATGATAGTACATAGATGTGGAATGTTTGTGTGTGTGTGTAAGAGATAGAGAGAATAGCCATGACCTACTATATCCTTATTAATTAAATCTAAGTTCTAATTAGTGGGCCCTAGGCAAGAGCTTTTACAGAAGTTCCCCAGTGACTCTAAGGTGCAGCCAGGACTGAGATTATTATTTTTAGAGTCATTCCAACTATCCTTAAAAACTTTTGGCTAGAATCCTGGGTCCAACATATTTCCTAACAAATTAGAAACAAATTTCCCATTAACATCACATCTTTTTCTTTTCCTTCCATTCAGTCTTAAATGATAACATAGCAATATATGGTCAAGAATAACCAGACTACTCTACTAAAGAGTGATTTTTTAATTCATTTTTCAGGCAAGGTAGTATGAGAGATTGATTTATTAGGAGGTCAATAAGTAGGAAAAAAACAAACAGGGAGTAGATTTGACATTGAAAAACAAGTAGTTTGTGAACTTCTCTCTTCTGCATAGAGGAGGTACTTATAGTCAACATTCTGTGACTAGCATCCTCAACACATCCAGGAAAGAATATTAGCTTTGACAGTTAATGTTCATATTCTACCAGACATAAGGAGATAAGCTGAATAAAAGAAAGGGAATAGTATCATTTTCATCTTAATTAAGGGAACCTAAGTCTTCATCTTAATGAAGAGAATTCACTCAGATTAAAGTGACCAGCTATTCATGGCTTTCTGGCTGTCATTTACATTCTATTTATAAAGAAATAAATTAATATAATTTGATAAAATCAAAGTCACAATCTGTCCACAGTGTTTAGCATTTCAAAAAATGTTCTCGTTTGGTTGACATACTTAAACACTAAACAATGTTTTGTAGAAAACTTATGAACATCTCCAATTTCTGCACCACACTAATAAAAAGCAAATTACAACAAAAGCACAATGTTAATTTCAAGCACCATTAGAAACACAGGGTGGGGAAAGCTACTGTTTTCCAATTGAAAAGGGTAAAATTAGTTGGAAATGAAATCCCATTTAAAGTCTTAAAAGGAGATTGCAACCAAAAGGTAGTAAAAAAACAATCAAACTATGCAAAACTATTTGACAGTATCATTTTAAGGCACATTATCTCACTTAATGGAAATAGATAGCACTCAATTTCATCAGTCTCCATAAAATGAGGTAATGTGCTGTAAAAGTTAAGCACTTGTAGGCGGGGAAGGAGGAATTACAATTTAAAGTTTAAAGCGAAATAACTTCTAAAACCCTGTATGATATCTTTGGAGCATATTGATGTATTTAATGCTATATTTCAACTGAAATATTCAAGAGATAAGATTTCATTAAAATAAGTTAAATTGTTCTATTCAATGGGTATCTAAACTACTGCTTCAAGTAATTTCTTTAAAGGATTGACCGGCTATAGTGAATGACAAAATTCAATATGAAAGAAATAAGCCATAAATAACTATACTACAAAGGAAAATTTATTTACTTTCAACTGATATGAATAATTAATATATATGTAGTTGACAAAATTCCTATCATAACATCCCCTATACCTCATTCATATAACCTCAATGTAGATTTTAAATATGCATACTCTGCATTTAAAAAAGACATTTTTACTGTAGTATTCTATTTTAAATAAAATTGACAATACTTGAGAGAATAACAATATTAAACAGAGTGGTGATAGGGAGTTGTATGCTTCCTGAGTTGACTAGGGAGCCATTTCGGTGACCTTTATAATCAATATAATTGGAAGAAATGTCTTAGAGAGTATAAATATGTTACTGCATCTCAATGTCTTTAGCACTAGGAAAACGCTGTTTTCCATGGCAATTGCAAATATAACCTTTGTTCAAGACAGTATACTAATTTAAAATGCTTACAACTCTAAATGCTTCATAAAAAATGGTTTCTGTGATGAAACCATTTTCCTACATTCAAACTGAAATATAAATATTTACTTTTTAAAAAATCTCAGTTTGAAACATAAAGAAGATACCATTCACCGTAATTGTTCTCTAATACACAAACTTCATTAAAATACATTTCCTTATTCACTATCCCTTACATTGAGTTGTGCAAATTTCAAGCTTTGAAAGGAAGACATCCTCTTAAAACTTCTGGTGGGGTAAATCTCAGAATACTTGACATTAATTGCTTTAAATTTAACAGCAATATGTCCAAATATTTTCACAGTATTTTATTTTATTTATTTCATGTATGTATGGTACTGGGGATTGAATTAACTGCCTCACACCACGCTAAATTTCTTTTTAATGTTTTATTTTATTACAAGATCATGTTAACTTGCTAAATTTCCTAGGTTAAACTTGAATTTGCATCTTTTTGCTTTAGCTTTGCAGAATCCTGGGATTACAGGCATGTCTGACTACCTCCTGCTCAGAAGCTAACCAGTATATAAGAACACTGCCAGTTTTTTAGTAACTCAGGGTATCTAAAGGCTACAACTCTATAGTACTTTCTAGTTCTATTATTTGGAAACGATGGGAAGTAGTTGGAGCACCATGGAAACCCAGATAGGGACTAGTGCTGCATCAAAGCCCTAAAACTCAGTGAAAACAAAATGCTGCCAGTTTCCCCAAGCTTCCTAGACTAAGGGGGGCAATGTGGTTACATTTATAATAATATTCAAAAATTCACTGTGCCATTAAATAGCACAAAAATTCTGACCTTTTGAAATGGAAATCTATCAAGCTATTTCTAATCTGGGAGTTTTAAGATGGCTCATACACTGCCTTCAAATGTTCCTCACTCCAGTCCCTCTGATGACCAGAAAGTCACAGGAACACAGTCACTCAACACTGTGTTGGCTGCTCCAAGTACAAATCACCCTCTTTTGGTCTTGGCAAGACAGAGAGTTCTAAAAGGAAAAGAGGGAAAGGAAAAACTATGAGAAAAGAAAAAAAAATGGAAATTAAATCTATGTAAATAGGGAAGGGTGGAGGGGGTGAAGGGTGTACAGGTAATGGGGAAAAAAAATAAGAACCAAGATGTATCATGTACAGGTACAAACACCCAATGATAAATGTAAACGAATTGTATACCTAAAATGTACCAATAAAAGAACTAAAAAAAAAAAAAAGAAAAGAGAGTTCCACAAATGAAAGAATAGTGGCTGTATTCCAGCCCTCAGTACCCCATCCTGTGTTACACCTTCCACCTTACTATGGATCACAGCTTTTTGCATGTGTTGTGAAGCAGCTGCTCATGCCTAGTATTATCTAGAATCTCTTATGTTCACTTGTATACTCTTCTGCCTGACACTGCTCAGTGTACCCTGTTCAGTTAATAGCAATAGCTCCTCAAATGCAGTTACCATCTCATCAAAAATTCTTAGTCAAAATTGTGCTTTCAGCTCTGGTCACTGGTTTAATCAGTATTTCTAGGCATGTTTGAATCCTGCCTTAAACTAAATCAGATTATCAACTACATTGTCATTTGGAATAATATTCCCAATTGAGACTTATTCTAGTACTATTTACAATTCTACTGTATTTAAAACTAAGGATTCATTTTCATTTTTATGATTTATTTAATCATTCTCTTACTGAAGGACATTTAAATTATTCCAAAATTTAGGGTATCAAAATGTTACATACTGCTTTTTCATTTATTTATTTCCTTGGGACAGACTATCTAAAATAAAATTGATATAGGGTAATAAGAATGAACATTGAACATTTTTAAGTCATTCAATATATGTTAATAAATTGCTTTAAGACTGTACTCATTATACTCTCACCAGAACTACAAGAGCCTACATTTCATTGAGTGGCCATGTTGAAACAGATTAATGACTTGTCCATTTTAATATATGACCCAAATGTTTCTGTTTGTATCCTCTGATCCACCAATTCCACTGTTGGATTTTTAATAATAACCATCAGGAATCCCTTGATTCCTGAATAACCCTCAGTTATCCCTTGTTCCAGGGCATCACTGGAGAATATGATGGGGATATTGGGTACTTTAAACATTGTGTTTAAAGTCCATAAAGAGGGAGATTATGGAGAAGGGCATCTATTGTTTTCGTCATACATTTTGGGGTCATTTTAATATTTCCCAGTGAGGATGTATGACATTTTAAAAATTCATTAAGTTTACTGGTATATTTTAGGTATGCACTATGATGACATTCAACATTGGGAGTTTGTATCTTTACATGATATATCTTGGTTCTTAATTTTCTGCCCATTTCCCTGCCCTCCCTTCAACCCTCCCTATTTACAAAGAGTTCATTTCTATTTTTCCATTTTCTCATATTTATTTCTTTCCCTTCTTTCCTTTCCCCTACCCCTCCCACTTCCCCTCCCCTTTTGGAAATTTTCTTCCTATTTCACATTATCTATTATACATTTGGATCCTTATTTACACTTTCTGTTTCTCACACCAGAGAAACTATTTGGTATTTCCACATGTGTCTCCTATTTATTTCACTTAAGAGTATGGCCTCAATGTGCATCCATTTAGCTATAAATGTCTTTAGTTTCTTTATGGCTGAGTAGTACTCCATTTTATTAAAAAAATCAATCTTTTAGTACTCCATTTCATTAAAAAAATAAATCTTTTAATATATTTAAGAAACTGAAGTTCTCTAAGTCAAAAATCATAAAAGTGAAAAGTTTAGTTTCATTATTAAATGATGAAATTTTTTAATGTTTTCCAAGTCTGCAATCATTTAAAAAAATGAAGTTCTTTACTATTTCTGTTATGTTCACCCACACATAGAAATAAGTTGGTCTCTTATGATTGGGAAGAAGAACATAATATGATCTTTGTCTAAATTCAGCATGATTGTCTACAAAGAAAACTCCAAAGAATTTACTATAAACCTAGTAGAGCTAATAAGTTGGTTTAGCAAAGTTGCCAGTGTATTGGCAAAGAGAGTTGAATAAATTAAGCACAGGGGAGTTTCAAGGCTGTGAAAGTATTCTATATGATATTATAACTATGGACACATGGAAGTATGCATTTCTCTAACCCAATTAAATTTAAACATAAAGAGTAAAAATTTACAAAATTTAAAAAATATTGAAATGCACTGTGTTTTCTTTATCCATCCATCAATAAACACTTTGGTTGATTTATTATCCTGGCTATTTCTTATGAATAGTTCTTTAGGAAATGTGAAAGTGCAGATATTTATTTGATATAATGATTTCAGTTGTTTGGTGGTTTTATGGTAATTCTATTTTTAGTTTTTTTGAGGACTCTCCATTCTTTTTTTCAAAATAGCTACAATAATTTACCTTTCAAATATCAGTGCATGAGAATATCTCTTTCTTCATATCCTTACCACCATTTGTTATTTGTTGAGTGTTTTGGGAAGAGGGGGTAGTAGCCATATTGAGCAGAATGAAATAACACCTCATTGTGTTTCTGATTTGCCTTTCCATGTTCATTAGTAGAGTATTTTTTTGTGATTTTGATTTGTCTTTCCATGTTCATTACTAATGTTGAGTATTTTTTTCAAATACTTTTTGGCTATCGGTATGTCTTTTTTTAAAGAAATATATATTTAGATAATTTGCTATTCATTAATTGGATTAAATTATATTATTTAGTTCTTTTAGTTCCTTATATATTCTAGGCATTAGTCTATTTTCAGGTAGTTTGTATATATTTACTTTTATTCTGCAAGTTGTATGTTCACTTTGCTGGTCAGAAGTTTCTTAGGTATAATCCCATTTGTTAATTTTTGCTGTGTAGCATTTACTTGTGAATTTTATCCAACAAAAATATTTATAGGAGTTCTATGTGGGAAATTCATAGCAGTGAATTTCCATATTAGGAAATCAGAGAGAACTCAGATAAATAACCCAATGCAGAACCTCAAATTCCTAGAAAAAGAAGAGTGTAACAAACCCAAAGCTCATACAAGAAAGGAAATTATAAAGATCAGAGCAGAAATCAATGCAATGGA
>NW_004624792.1:14537143-14597343 GCF_000247695.1 Heterocephalus glaber
ACCAGGAGCAGTGGGATGGTGGCTCAGAAGCCCCTACCTCTTGGCTGGGAGCAGCGGGACTCAGTACCTTGGTCTGGTGGTCTGGTGTCCTCTGCATCTTTGTAGTGTGGAACCAGGTGGCTGCCTGTCTGCAGCAGGGTAATGTGGCATCTTCCATGTGACTGGGGACCTTGGTAGGGCCTGCCTGTGTTTATTATTGAAATATTGCTTTAAGATGTATTTTTGTGGAAGAACAACAATAATTCCAAGACATAAAATATTTATCCTTTCTTAAATTGTCTACAACCAATTTGCTGACTACTGGTGAAGTCTATTAGCAAGCACAATTAAGTTTATTTACAGTAGAATCTCATTTATATACAATAAAAGAGAGACATTCTGAAACATAATTGACGAACTGCGCAGGAATGAAATGACGGCTTGATAAATCATCCCACTCTATTTAACTGACTGAGAGAGCATGATTCAACATCTACAAACAGAAAATAAATCACTCTCTTCATATAACACAATTGTTTAAATCATTTCACTTGTGGTGAATATACTTAAATCTCAAAGCACAACAAGTAGAAGGAGAATTGTATTGTGTAGAGAATATATTAGCTACTTTGGTTTCCAGAAATTTAAAATAAAGATGTTACACTGGTACACAACTGTTATATCATTTGAATTTTATTTCAAAGCTTTATCTCTAAGTAGTCAAATTCAGAAATATCCCCCTTTCTTGAGTCAAGAAGTGACTTAATTTTATATTTTATGCAAGCACTTCCTGTGTTCTTTGCAAGTCATACTATAAAAGCTTCTGTATGTTAACATGAAGATGTTCTCCTAATGTATTACAATTTTATTAAATTTCAATTTTATGAAGAGCTACATACAGGGGAAGAATAGAAAAATGATGTGGATATCACAAAAATTGAATCTGACTTTTTGGCATCAAACTGTCAAGTATATTTTAAAGCTTACACTGAAGGTAAAACTATGACAATTGTTAATTTAGCATTTCAAAATACCATATTCCTTTTTCTCCACTGTATTTGTTTCTAGTCCTGCCTTAACAGTTAAATGTAGTAGCTAAAAACACAAATCTATTGCCTCAGGGTTCTGCAGGTTAGACACACAATTCAGGTCTCCTGTGATAGAAGCAGAGCATCAACAACAGGCTCTGAGCGTCAACTTCCAGGCTTACTCAAATTGTTGCTAAACCTTGTTTTTTGTGGTTGTAGGAATGAAATGGCATTTCCTTACTGATTGACACCTGAAGTCACTCTATGCCTCTGTAGGCCACCTACATTTCTTGTTTCATGTCCACCTACCTCCAAGGACTTTGACTGTATCTCATTTTTCTGACTCACTTCCTCTCTCTTTCATTTTTAGGGACTCATATGACTAGACTGAAATCACAAGAATGCTTTAAGATTATACCTTGAAGTGAAAATTATTTGTTCTAATCACATCTACAAAGTCTCTGTTGCCATATAAGGTAACATATTCACAAGTTTTTTGGGGTAAGGACATAAGTATCTTTAAAAGAGACTATTTTATTTACTCCACATCCCCTGAGAATTTCTAAAATTTCCTTTCTACTCTACTACTACCTCTAGTATGTAATAGTCTCTCAAAACACCGAAGAATAGTATTATGTTACAGTAATAAAGAGATAAATTACAGATCACCTAAATCATACTGAAAATATTTACCTATTCAGTTTCAAGGCACTATAAGACAGCAAGTGAAAAGGATTCCCTCTCTTTCCCTGCATATTTATAAAAGGGAGAATTAGAAAACATTAAATTCTCTATAAAACAGAGAAAACAATAAATATGACAAAAGGCAAAAAATAGAAACAAAGTCTTTGTAAATAGGGAGGGATGGAGGGATTGGAGGGAGGGCAGGGGAATGGGGAAAAATATAAGAACCAAGACATATCGTGTAAAGGTACAAATTCTCAGTGATGAATGTCATCATATTGTATACTTAAAATGTACTAATAAACTTAATAAAAATTGATAAAATTATCTTCAAAAAACAGGGAGCAATAGGTCCTTATTATGACTTTGTATTATTAGCATGAAGTTGAACTTTGGCTTGAAGGGAACAGAAACTATCAATCTTTAGATGTTTAAAGAATATGGTTTTAGATTATCCCCATATACATTACCTGAAGTATATACTAAAAATAAAAAATTCTTTTTTCATCCAAGTAAGCCTTAGAGAATTGGAGCCTTTAAAAGTAGAGAATGTACTTTTACATTATGGAGCTCCCCGTGTTATATTTAGGTAATTAAGCTTAGCAGTGGGCTGCAAACTTTATATGCAAATGTATGCTCATTCTAGGTGCCTCAGTATATAGGATATAAGGAGATTCATCCCATTTGTATTGAATAAGTAACATCACATTAAATATAAATGACTATATAAAATCTAAGTATTTCCTTAAAATTGTACTAATTATGTAAAGTGTGACATACAGAAGATACAAGTTTTCTGTGTACATGAAAAGTGAATTGTGGTGGAATTGGAAACTACATTGTTTTAAAAGAAAGCTTGATGAACCTAGATGAAGAAAATAACCAAAGAAGATATAAAGATATATAACAAATGTATCTAGGGAAATAAATATTTCTACTTTCTCTCTTAGAAGACATTTGTGAAGACTAATGGGAGAAAAAGTGACATAAAATCATCTCAGGACTAGTAAACAAGTGGGAAGCAAAAACTAGACTACCAAATGAGATGTAAACACAAAGAAAAAGCAAGCAATTTGACAAACAGGATTGTGGTTGAGCTTTGAAAGATGATAAATCTATTGTTCTATTCAAAGAATAAATATACTAAAATTATACATTTTATTGTCAACTAAAATATAAGGCACATATAATCATCATTTTATATACTTAAAAGAATTATGCTGTGAAAAATTGGTAAAAGATGTTCACATAAACTCTATTTCCCCATACTCTTTGAGTATGAAAGGAGCCTTGTGTATGAGAGACATTAGGGAATCATTACCTTTACTCTTAGGATATGAGGGATAGAAAGGAAGAATGGTAAACAGACCCAATGAAGCTCAACTAGCCCAGTACTATTTGTTACAGAAAATATTATATATATATATTTCTACAGAGCTGAAGCAATTCTGTTGTAAACATCTTTAGGGGAATACATGTTTTGACAAATGTCTACAGTGTCCTGGTTCAGACATCATTGAGGATAAAATAGTTGCTAAGTACTTAGAGATAAATTAGTATTTCAGACACTAATGCTAAAGCATTTCATTAGATGTCCACCTACAAGAGAAAAGTTACCTTGAGAGATTGATAAGTTTTCTCACAAAACAAACACATCCACCAAATCCTCTCCAGTGGGAAAGAACAATCATTACATTACTATGTTAAATGGTCCCAAGGGCTCAGAAAAGGTCCCGAACTTTCTACCCTCATCTCTAGAAAGGGGGTATCATTGTGACTCTATGCTGCACAATCACTTAGTTCCTGACAAAGTGAGATTCCTTAACACTAGCTTTCACACACTTATTAATTCATTCATGTATAAAACCTAATGCCTGTAATTCGTCTTTTCTAGGATACATTTGAACTCTGCTTTGCTGTGCTTGACTACTTACACAGGGTAAGGAAATGCCCAAGTCAAGAAAACAGAGGGTAATTAAAAGTTAAAATGAATTAAAAAATAGTAAACACATACTCTTTAAACATATTTGGAAATTAAAATAAAACTAACCGTCAAATGAAAAAATAATATTTTTTAAAAATTCTTCAACTATTTATCAGAAAACTACATCCTTATTTAGAAAATAATGAAGATTAATCACTATACATGGTGAACTATAAGATGTGGTTAAAGTGTATTGAGAAGAAAATACACAATTTGATTTTTTTCAATAAATTTTTAGTACACTTTAGGTATACAATATAATGACATTCATCATTGGAAATTTACATAATATATCTTGGTTCTTATTTTTTCCCCATTCCCCTGACCTCCCTTCAACCCCTCCACCCCTCTCTATTTACAAAGACTTTGTTTCTATTTTTCCCTTTTATCATATTAATTCCATTCTCTTCTTTCCTTTCCCCAACCCCTTCCACTTCCCCTTCCCCTTTGGACTTTTTCTTCCTATTTCACATTTTCTATTATGCTTTTTGATCCTTCTTTACACTTTCAGTTTCTCACATCAGAGAAATTATTTGGTATTTACATATGTCTATCCTATTTATTTCACTTGATAGTATCACCTCAGACAAAGGTCTACTATCTAGAATATATAAAGAACTTTAAAAAATCAGACCTCTCAAATTTGGAGACCCAATCCAAAAATAGACAACTGAAATGAACAGACATTTCTCAGACGAAGAAGTAGAAATAGCAACTAAATATATGAAAAAAGGTTCAATATCACTGGTCATTCAGGAGATGCAAATGAAAACAATGCTGAGATTTGACCTCAACCCCAGAAAGAATGGCTGCTATTATGAAATCAACTAATAGCAAATGCTGCCAGGGCTGTGGGGAAAAAGGAACCTTGCTACACTGTTGGTGGGAGTGTGGACTGGTGCAACCACTGTAGAAATCAGTATGGAGATACCTCAAAAAACTAAGACTGGAAATCCCATTTGACCCAGCTAGTCCCCTGCTGGGTATCTTCCCAAAAGAATTAAAAGAATCATACCACAGAGATAGATATATGTGCACCCATGTTCATAGCAGCACAATTTGTAATAGCTAAAACTTGGAAACAGCCCAATTGCCCATCACCTGGAGAATGGATAAAAGATATTTTTTCTTTTATAAAATGGAGTACTTCTTAGCCATAAAGAATGATAAATTAGAGATATTTATAGCTAAATGGGTGCACATTGAGAAAATACATAATTTTAAACATTTGCATCACAGTATAAGAAATAATTACACCAGAAAGTTTACGATCTTTATCAAAAACAGAATACAAACAGATCTGAGAGATTGAGTCAGCAACTAATTATTGAAAATCATATAACAAAGGTCCCTTGAAAAGTTTCTTTGAAAATTAACCCCAACTGATAACATATATACACCCATACACACATGTATACATATATAAATAGAAATATGAGCACATATATAGGTATGTACTGTACATGTATATGTGTGTGTATATATAGTGAGAGAAATAGAAACAGAAAGACAGGGAGAGAGAGAGAGGAATAAAAATGAAATAACCACATAAATATTGAATTTTTCTCTCATTGTTATTGTGGAATTATGAAATTAAATAACACATTTTTCGTTATATAATAAAGTCTTTTTTTCAGTGACAAAGTAAGAATATGAAAATATCCCTTACTGCCACCATTTTATTTTTACCAGATTGTGTAAAATTTATTAACTTATATTTGGTCTCTGAAATAAAAGAGCATTGAATTTTTCCAAAGTTGACAATAATAAATATCCAGAAATAATTTCATGATAAAGTTTTAAAAAATGTATGCAAGATTTTTGTGTACTTCATGCATCTCTAAAGCATGCCTTGCTAGGCAGAGCTTTCTAAAGCTTTCTATTTTATGGTAGATCTAGAACACAATTAGTAACACTTATTTTCTCTGAGAAATTCATTTTATTCTGATCATTTATCTTAATCATGCTAAATTAATTTTAATACTTTTGCTGTATCTAAAACTAAAGTTAAGCTATATTTGGAAAAAATCTATCACACCAAAAGTATGCTTATACTTTTACAGACTTTGTAAGTTTATATATATATTTAAGAATACATACTTGAAAATCCACTTTTTTTCTTCATACTTGAATACTGAAAGAATGCCTGTATAAATTTGACCTGGAATTAAATAAACACAGTGTCAATAAAGCATATTTTTTAAAATGAGAAGAAACATTTATATAATTTTTGTACCTTTTTAAAAAGTAGAAATATTTCAAATGTTCCATAATGAAGATTCCTTTAAAACATATCAAGTCTGATTAGAATGAAATCTAGTAAAAGTACCTATAGCCTATGCTTTCTATTAATTGCTCTCCTTATGCTGTAAAATAATTATAGAAGTTGTACTACATTTTTTAATATATACTCTGAAACTTAGAAAAATACTTGGACTATGAATAGAGCATACTCATACTATACTCATCTACCATTATTAAAGGACTTCTAGGAGTTACATGTCTTCCTGTTTTATTCTTATTTTAACAATGTCTCTGCTGAAAAGTGTCATTTTCTATGACTGTTTTTCATGTCTACAACAGAGAAACTGATCCTATGAACCCAAATCAATTTGTATTATTTTTTTGTAAAGTGACACCATAAACTTCTTGAAGAAAGTTAATCATTTTAAGATAAATATTTTGCAATCCTAAAAAATGATCTAAATATGAGAAACATTTGTCTTTTAGTTGAAAAATGTACATTCAATTTGCCTATTCAGCTATCACTTCTCATTTATTTTTCCTTTATCTTTGCAAAACTAATCAATCAATAACTGACTATTACATTCAAAGCCCCATGCTGGATTTAATAAATAAAAGAAACACGAGGTCTGTTCTTACAGAGCTTACAGTCAAGGAATGTATTAGTATGACATAGGTGTGTGACCCATATGCTGACTAAATTCCCTATCAACAGGAAATATGACTATTTCTTAAAGATCTAAACAGAAATCATTTGTTATGCAGCTGTGTACTGTACTATGCACCGAGCCATTTCCATCCTCATAAAACTTAATGGATGAATGACCCTAGTACTACACATTAATTTGCCCCACTATGTAACACATTACAAATGTGTCAGCTTTACTGTCAATTGAAATTTTATGTCTTTTATATTACTCTTTTTCCTGCAACTAAACCTATTCATTACAGAATTGGTAGTTAGTAGCTACCTATTTCCTGAACCTCGATACCTGAATTCATCCTTTATTCCACAAATCCAATCCATCAACAGGTCTTGCCAACCCTCCAAAAATACTTTTTAGTGTTGTGCCTTGGGCAAAAGTTTTATTCATTTCTTCAAACTATTTCTCTGAACTACTAGAATACTCCTCTAGCTTTCTATTTCCACTTAATATAATATTCACTCAACATACAGCCACCACAATACTATATTTGAAATGTAAAGCAGATCATGCCAATTTAATGTATCCTCAGTACAATTAACTGTCAAGTAATAAAATGTCAGTTGTGGCCACAAGGCACTTCTGGCTTTAGCCCTTGCCCAGCGTTCTCAACCTTTGCCACTTGCCTCTAGCTCATTCTGCTGCAGCCAATGGCTTCTGCACAGTCCTCTGGGATACTTCAGGTATTGTTTTTCTCTGACAGAAGGTTTCTTACCCAACTGTCATTCTTTTTTTCTTTTTGCTTCTTTTTTTTTCCTTAAGATTCCTGCATAAAACCTCATGGGCATTTTTGACCTAGGGTCATAAAAATCATTCTGGAATTTTTACCTTGAAGAAGAAGAAATTGGATGAAGAAAGAATAATGGAAGGATAATTTAAATTGTTTAAGAGAAAAATCCTGTGAGCAAAGGCTCACTAAAACTATAGTATTCACATAACCACACTAAGGATCCTAGCATATAGCAATTGAAACAGTTGTTAGCTGTGTAAACATCACAACATACAGCAGACAAATCAACAAGCATTTATTTACCTCAAAATTACGTGAGCTACAATTTTGGGCTGAGTTTTGCTAGATAGTTTTTCATATCTGATCTCAGCTGTGTTTACCAGACTCGGAGGTCAGGGTCCTGTCACCTGAGGCACGTTGGCCTAGTACATCATCTCAGACAGTTTTCTTCTGTATATGAGATCTCATCTTCCAGCTGGATTTTGTCCAGCATGTGTTCAGGGGACAAAGCATATTAGTTAAGGCCTCTAAAAGCTGAGGGCTTAAACTGAAATGATGTCACTTCTGGTAACTCCTCTTGTCGAAGTGAATGACATGGCTAATCCGGAATCATGGTAAGAACTGTAAAAAAACACAGCATGGGCATAAAGAAATGAATAACTTAGGCTACTTTTAATAATCTATACAGTGAACCCTTGACTTAGGAATTCAATTTGTTTTCAAGGGCTGATTGGTCAACTGAACTCAATTCAAGTTGGTCAACTGAAGGCTCGGGGTCCTCTACACAGCTACAAAGTCTCTCTCCTGTATACAGGCAAGTTTCTGTGTCCTTAGAGAGACATTGGCCCAGGATTTCTTAATTCATCCCACACAGGAAAGGATGTTGTAATGTTCTTTCCAGAACTCTTTAAAGGGTTGAATCTGTATCTTACACCATCTGGAAGCACAAGCAACCAGCATTTGGGTCATAACTTGAGACTTTGTTTGTAAGTTCAAACACAAATTCTAGTCATAACCCAAGTTGTTTGTATGTCAGGGTGGTTGTAACTCGACGGTCCACTATAGTTGAATTCAATATTGCTTAAAAGCAAAACAGAAACAGGGCATTATTCATCATGTGGTCACATATACTAGGGATAATCATATCCTAATGTTCTTGGTTAGAATATTTCTAATTTTAGTTAAGACCTTTGGATTTACTGGTGTAGTTAAAAATAATGATTTATTTTAATAATACCTCATAGACTCCAAAGACAATATATAACTGCTTCTCCATGGAATTCTTCTAAAATTTTAATTTTATTCTTTAGTTACATAAAATTACATGTATTTATGAGGCACCAGATGATGTTTCAAAACATGTACACTGCAGTGTTCAAATAGGAGTAAGTAGATCTATTTGCTCAAACATAATGTTTGTGAAAACATTCAAAATATTTTTCTCTGGCTCTTTTGTTGCCTTTTCATAACATAAGTTTGGTTGTTTAAGTATGTACTCTGCTTCATAATTTTGAGCACATTTTTATAGGCATTATCTGTTGGTGGTAGCAAAGTAGAATAGAAAAAATAAAGAGAAGTACAAAGGACGTGAGGAAAATTATAATATTAAAATGGTACTTTGTAAGGAAAACTGGGGCTTCAGGACACAAATCCCTCCTCGAAAAATTCCTAGTCCTTAAAGACAATAAGTCTGTAAAATGGGCACTGGCTCTGTGAGTTTCACCTATAAATTCCAATCCTTCCTACCAACTTCTACTCTCAGGAGTTCTCTATTAAGAGGACAGCATATATCAGTTTCAAACACAGGTAAAGTATTTGCATTTTAACATAGCTCCCCTAATTGGTAAAATGACAGACAGTAGGTTATAGACCCTATAACATCCATTTTAGGGACATCCCAAAATCTCGATAAATATACCCAGGGGAGCCCTCAGTGCAGCTTTCTCCCTCTTGGGGACCCACACTATTTCTTTCAGTGTGTTCTTTTAAAATCTTACCTCATTTTTAAAAAGACCCCTTTCCCTTCCAGGACTAGTCTTTGTTTTTTATTGGTATATGATTTTTTTAACTTTGTTTTTATTCATATATGTTTGCAGTGTGTGATGATTACATTCAGTTTGGGGAGTTGGTACATGTACATAACACATCTTAATTCTTTTGATTTACCTTTCCTCCCCTCTCAATCTCTTGATCCCTTTCCCATTTGCAAAAGATCTATATCCTACTTTCCTATCATTTGTCTCTTATTTTGCTCTTTGAATTACATATATTTTGGGCTACTAATATAAGAGAGACTATGTAATATTTAAGCTTGTATGTTGAAGTTATTTTATTTAATATTATGGTCTCAAGGTACATCCATTTTCCTACAGATGACTCGTTTGTCCTTCTTTATGGCAGTGAGTAGTAGTGCATTGTATATAACTATCACATTTTCTTCATTCATCTGCTAATTAACATATGAACCAGCATCTAAGATTTAGATATTATGAGGTGGGTTGCTACAAACATAGGTATGTGTGTATTACTGAAATACAGTGTTTTTAACTTTTGAGAAGATGCCTGGAAGGGAAATAGCAATAAAATTATTTATCTCTTACTGACATGTCCTGAAATTTCTTTTTCTTTGACTGAAGTCAGGGAGCCTGCAAAATGCCTGGTGGGTCAGCTGATTCAAGGTGTGCCATCTCTTCTCTGGGCACCTCCTAAGACCCTGCCCAGGGACAGTAGTATCATTTAAAAAATATTTCCATTCTATCATTGACTTAATAAATTTTGTAAGATAGATTTGTAATATGTGTGTTGTGGATTTGTTCTAGAAGGTTCTCCCAAACCCCCCTGCACTCAGAGGCAGGGCTTGTGAAAGGTGATTGGATTAAGTGGGTGCTACAGCTCATGTGTAGTTAGGAGAAGGTTCTGGTTAGGGAGGATGGTCACTTGGGCCATGATCTGAATCCGTATAGCTCTCCCCCCAGCTCTTTCCTTCATTCTGTTCTTCCTGACAACCATGAATGAGTAACTCTTTTTTGGCCAAGGCCTTTCTACAATGAGGTTTCCACATTTGAGCTTGTTGAATGTGGACTGAACCTTCTAAGATCTGAATCAAAGTAAGCCTTCCCCGTTTAAGTTAGAGGAGTGGGGTGTTTTGTCCCAGCAATGAGGAAAGTGATAAGACAACAGACTTGTCACAAACCCTTAAAGCAAGCATTCTTGGAAATTGAAGCCAGTTCTTCATGACTATTTCACTCATTTTGTATCATTTTTTTCTCTTTTTTTTGCTTAACTTAATTTATTGGTATATTTAAGGTGTACAATACATTTGCATTT
This sequence comes from Heterocephalus glaber, assembly GCF_000247695.1. Next base: position 14,547,824 of record NW_004624792.1, read on the forward strand.
ATTAATGGGTGCTTGTACCTGTACATGATGTATCTTTGTTCTTATTTTTTCCCCTTAACCTGTGTGCCCTTCACCACCTCCACTCTTCCCTATTTACATAGACTTTGTTTCCATTTTTTTCTTTTCTCATAATTTTTCCTTTCCCTTCTTTCTTCTCCCCTTCCCCTCCCACTTCCCCTACCGTTTTGGACCTTTTCTTCCTATTCAAATTATCAATTATTTATTTTAATCATTTTAATCCTTATTTATACTTTCATTTCTCACACTAGAGAAACTATTCAGTATTTAGACATGTGTGTCCTACTTATTTCACTGAAGAGTATGGCCTCAATATGCATCCCTAGCTTGAAAACCTACCTATATAACAACAACAGACTCATATACATTTTAACTGATAAATTATACCAAATATTTGAAGCAGAAACAAAAAGCCATATTATCCTGTCAGTAGTTGGAGAAAAAGTATTGGACTCAATTCTACAGCTGTTCATGGTAAATGTTATCAGGAGACTAGAAGTAGAACAGAACCTTCTCAACAGATAAAAAAGATGTACTCCATACTTCCAGGAAAAATGCCTTATATGAATGGAGAAGATACAATGCTTTCTCCCTAAGGTGGAGGACAAGGGTAAATATGCCTACTCTTCATCTGTCCACTAAACTTTGAAATATAGGCCCAAACCAAAATAGTCTGGCAATAAAATGACACCAATAGGATAGGACTGGAAAGGTAGAAGTAAAATCTTTATATGTGGATGAAATGATCATCTACAGAGAAAATACTTAGATATCTCAAGGAGCCCCTAGAACTTGTATTTGAATTTAGCAGGATTAGAAAACACAAGGTATATATAAAAAATTCAGGTCTATGTATATTTGCTATAAATGAAGAATTGGGTATTGAAATTTAAAAGTTATGTAGGAGTACAAAGGACATAGAAAAGTAAAAAGAAAAAATATAGTGTTGAAAGAGTTTTAGTACCTAACTTTAAGACTACCTCTAAAGCTATAGTAATCAAAGTGGGGTTGATGTAAGGAAAGACATACAGATCATTGGAATAAAACAGAGAATCTAGATATAGAACCACACATATATGGTCCACTGAGTTTAGAAAGATTATTTAACATTAACATTTTATACAACATAAACTCAATTCAAGAGAAGAGGAAAAGATAGTGTTTTCAGCAAATGGCAGTAGAACACCTGGTATCCGTATATAAAAAACTTAACCTCAACCCTTTATTTCCACACATAAAAATAACTTGAAAGGAACTGTGAACCTAAATATGAAAGCCTAAAAGTATAAAACTTTAAGAAGAAATTATAAGGGAAAATGTTTGAATTTACAGTAGCCAAGAATTTCCTAGGATATAAAAATCATGATGTATAAAAGAAAAAATTGATAAATGAGATTCCATCAAAATTTAGAACTTTAAATGACATCATTAAGAAAATGAAAGGTAGTCTATAAACAGACTATGTTTATAATGCATATAATCTATGACCAGAATATATAAAGAACTTTTACAGCTCATTTATAGATAACCCATTTAAAAAGTAGACACAAGAAGATGATAAATAGCCAGTAAAGCACAAGGAAAGGTGTGTAAATCTAGAATCAGAAAAATACTAATCAGTACAATAACAAGATTGAATTATACACTCATTAGGGAGATGAAATTCATGACTTTTTCTTTTTGCTGGATTCTTCCCCTTTGCATTTAATTTCTTGTACCACCCGATGGATTCATTCTGTTGTGCTTCCTGGGGTTCAGATCCTCATTGTCTGTTCCTATGATATTATCTAAAATTCTTTGGAGTGCTGGTTTGGTATTCATGAAGTTCCTAAGGTTCTCTTTGTCATAGAAGTATCTTATTTCTCCATCAGTTTTGAAAGACAGTTTTGCAGGATACATCAATCTGGGTTGGATGGTGTTTTACTTTAGGGTTTGAAATGTGTCACTCCAAGCTCTTCTTGCCTTGAACGTTTGCACTGAGAAGTCTGCTGTGATTCTGATGGGCTTTCCTTTGTATGTGATTTGTTTCTTTTCTCTAACTGCTTGTAGAACTTTGTTCTTCTATTGGGTTTCTGGAATCTTTGCAATTATATTCCTATGTGTAGAATTTTTTTGATTAAGGCTAGCTGGAGTCCTGTATGTCTCACTTATGTGTATGTCAAGTTCATTTCTCCGGCTTGCGAAGTTTTCTGCCATTACTTATGTAAACAGTTTTTTAATGTCATCTGTACTTTCTCCTGTTTCTTTGTCGACTCCAATCACTCTTATGTTGCTCTTCTTTGCATCATCTAGCAGCTGCTGAATTAATTTCTCATTGTCCCTTACAATTTTGATACAGTTTTTCTTTACCTGGTCACTAATTGTAATCTTATCTTCTATATCTGAAATTCTGTCTTCATATTGGCTCATTCTGCTGCGTAGACTTTCGATGGAGCTTTTAATCTCCTGGAAATCTGTTTGTATCTGTTTTATAGATTCCATTTGTTTTCTACCTTGGGATTTCATTGTTTTCCTCAGCTCCTCTATTTATTTATCTGTGTCCTCTCTAGCTTTATTAATCATGTCTTTTACTATGGGCACAATCTTTGCTGTTATCAGAGAAATTATTTCTTATTTCATTTTTTCCATATCCTCTTTTTTTGCCAGTTCAGGGAGTCCATGTTGTTGAGTATAAGAGTGTCCCATCTCATTTCCCTTTGGTGTTGCTGTAGGTGATCTGGAAGTCTGGTTTTGAGACTTGTTTACATGTCTTCTCCTTTCAACTGGGGTTTGGGAGTTGCTTTTGGTGCCCACGTGGCTTACCTCCTCTGTGCTGGGAGCCGTGGAATGGAGGCCCAGAAGCCCCTTCCTTTGGGCTGGGAGCAGTGGAATGGCCTCATTTTTTATTTTTTGTCTAGTTGATCTATCTATTTGTGACAGTGGGGTATTGAGGTCCCCCACTACTATTAGTGCTTATTTGATTTTTTCATATCTGTTAGCATTTGTTTTATATAGTTGGGCCCAGTAGTGTTGTGTGCATATATATTAATGATTGTCTTCTCATCCTCTTTGGTTGTTCCCTTTACAAGTATGTATTGTCTTTATTTGTCTCTCTTCATCAGTGTTGGTTTGAAATCCACTTGTTCTGCAAAGAAGATAGCTACTCCTGCTTTTTTGAGGTTACTGTCTCATGGAGTGTTGTTTTCCACCCTTTATTTTTCAGTCTATGAGTTTCTTTTTGAATTAAGTGTGTTTCTTGTATGCAACATATTGTTGGGTCTTGCTTCTTGACCCATTCTACCAGTCTATTTCTTTTGATTGGTAAATTGAGACCATTAACCTTGATGGTTATAACTGATATGTATTGACTTATCATTGTCATGACTTTCTTTTTGTTGGATTCTTCCCCTTTGCGTTTAATTTTTTGTTGTGCCCAATGGATTATTTCTACTTGCCTTCCTGGTGTTGTGATGCTTGTTGTCTTTTCCTAAGATATTATCTAAAAATTTTTGGAATGCTGGTTTGGTATTCATGAAGTTTCTAAGTTGCTCTTTGTCATGGAAGTGTCTTACTTATTTCTTCATCAATTTTGAAAGATAGTTTTGCAGAGTACATTAATCTGGGTTGGAGCCTGTTTTCCTTTAGGGCTTGAAATTTGTCACACCAAGCTCTTCTTGCCTTGAGAGTTTGTGTTCAGAAGTCTGCTGTGATTCTGATAGGCTTTCCTTTGGATGTAATTTGTTCCTTTTCTCAACCTGCTCGTAGAACTTTGTTCTTCTCTTGGGGTTCTAGAATCTTAACAATAATTTACCTATGAATATTTTTTTTGATCAAGGTTAGTTGGAATCCTATATGCCTCACTTATCTGTATGTCAAGTTCTTTTCCCCTGCTTGGCATGTTTTCTGCCATCACTTCTATGAACTTTTTTTATGCCATCTGCACACTCTCCTGTTTCCTCATTGACTTTGATCCATCTTATGTTATTTTTCTTTACATCTTCTGTTAGCTACAGGATTCATTTCTCTTGGTCCCTTACTATTTTTAAGCAATTTTTCTTTTCCTGGTAATTAATTGCAATCTTATCTTCTATATCTGAAATTCTGTCCTCACATTGGCTCATTCTGCTGTGTAGACTTTCAATGGAGATTTTAATCTCCTGGAAATCTGTTTGCATCTGTTTTATGGATTCCATTTGTTTCCTATGTTGAGATTCTGTCATGTTCCTCAGCTCCTCTTTTTTATATGTGTCTGCTCTAGTATTATTAATCATGTCTTGCACTATGGGCATAATCTCTGGTGTTATCTGACAAATTATTGCTGATTTAATTTTTTTCAGATCCTCTTTTGTTGCCAGTTCAGGAAGTCCAGGTGTTTGAGTATCAGATTGTTCCATCTACTTTCCTTTGAGTTTGCTTTAGGTGACTTGGAAGTCTGTTTTTGAGATCTGTTTATGTGTCTTCTCATTTCAGTGGGGGGAGTGGGGGAGTGATGTGTGCTGCTAGTGCCTGCAAGGCTCACCTACTTGGTGCTGGGGGCAGTGGTACGGTGGCTCGGAAGGTTCACCTCCTCTGAGCTGGGAGCAGTTGTGCTCCTCACTCCTGGGGGCAGTAGTACAAAGGCCAAGAAAGGTAACCTCCTCTGAGCTGAGGGCAGCTCTGCTCCTTGGCACTGGGGGTCCTGCTACAGCAGCCCAGAAAGTTCACCTCCTCTGTTTTGGTTTCCCCTGCCTATATACTTAAATCATTGATTTTCCATATTACTTCTTATGAAGTATTTTACATTCATGAACGTGTTTTCTCCTTTTCTGTAATCATACCACCTCAATAGTACCCTATAGATTTAGGTCATTTTCACACAAAGCTTTACATCAAGTCAAATCTTTCTTGAACTTTCTTTTTAAATTGAAAACTTGTACTCTATTTCTATATTTTCTGTATCTTGCAGTTTAAAAAGCATTTAACTAGTATGATCAATTTTCTTTACTCTCAGTGTAGAAACCAGTTCCCAATACTATATTTCCAAAGGTCCTTAAAACTCTTCATTCATTATCAGGCAAAGAACTTTTGTGTTTTAGATACATGTAGGAAAAATAAGTTTTGGAAACAAGACTCAATATTCAAAATCCAAGTAGAAGATGGTGATTTTTTGGTGTACAGTGTCACTGGTATAACACAACCAAGAAAGTGTTTTCTACTTCTACATATCATTTGAAGTGCAGGACTGCAATATGATGCCCTGACAGCAGGGTTACTAGAAATATGGAATACACAAAGCACCATCAGCTTTGCCTAGAGATTGTTAGAAGTGTAAATTCTCAAGTACTGCTTCATCCTATGAATTTGAATCTTTGAGGCTGGGGTTTATGTGTATTATGGTCAATAAACCCTAAGGTAGTTCGTCTGTAGTTAAAGTAAAGTAAGCTTGTAGTTTAAAGTAGTTTGTCTACACTAAAGTTTGAGAGGGAATATCAGAGAATGTATGCCATACATCATGAAATTGAGATCAATGTATTCACAGAAAACAGGCATATGAGACTTCTACAAAATGGTAGTTTTATGTGGATGTTCTCCCATGAAGGGTACTTCAGTTTTCATGACTTACCTTGTTTAAATAAGTTCAACAGAAGCTTCTTGATGCTAGATGAATAACTATGGAGATGACAGTTTCTGATCTGAATCCTTGGTCTATAGAGATTGTCATCTTCCTGGGTTCATTTAAAGTCTTTGTAAATAGGGAGGGATGGAGGGGTTGAAGGGAGGGCAGGGGAATGGGGAAAATAAGAACCAAGAGAGATAATGTATAAGTGCAAATTTCCAATGATGAATGTCATTATATTGTATACCTAAAATGTACCTATAAAATTAATTTTAAAAAAGAATTGGGTTTTTTAAAATGTCAAAATGCCCCAATAAAAACTGATTAAATAAAGGCTGGGGATTTAGCTCAGTGGTTCTACCACCTGCTTCGAAAGCTCAAGGACCAGAGCTTGATCCCCAGTACCAAAAAAACCCAAAAAAAGAAACAAAAAAACCTAATTAAATAAATACATTTCCATCTAGGGATATCAGTGTGAATAGCTGGAGGTCAAACATGTGTTTTGATATAGGAAAAATTTTAAAATATATTATTTATTACTAACAAGTATTTTTATGTTGAATTTTAACTCCTATACAAACATAATTCCTATATCCTATGTTTTTTTCTGGGAATATCCTTTTCTTTATTAATGACAGACTTATCCAGTCTTACTATAAACTCACAAAGTTTCTGTGGACTCTATGATTATCTCTTCATATCTGAGCACTGAAAGAAGGCCCTTTTGGCTTGGATCAGTACTCTGTTTAGAAGACACTGTTTGAGGGCAAAGGTGAGAGTGGGCAGGAGGAAGCCTGCCTGGAAAGCATGCTGCTGGAGTAGTCAGCTGCTCTCTAGGGCAGATCATGTGCAAGTGCATTTCTTCCAAATATCCTGGGAGCATTTTACTTATTAGGGCTAGGGCTACCTACATATTTGCAACCATAGACCAAAGTTTTAACAGTAGCTCAAAGTAGTACACTATTTTACCTTTAATATCTCTGGACAGTCCATCCCTACAGTTTCATTCTAATCAATAACCTTCTAATCTAATCTAATGTTTGATCCAGTGGTTTTCAAGCCTCATTTCATTCCTCTTTTTTATTTGGTTGAAGTGCCTCTGAGGTGCTTTTGAATAAAAGAAACGAAATTACTATGATTCATTGGCCCCTCCTGTAATCAAATTGGTGTACCTCAGGTTTCATCTGTTACATAAAATTTTACTTTGTAAAGGTTCTGTTTATTAAATAGACTTAGAAATTTATCACAGTTCTGCTTATTAAAAAGTTTAAAGTTTGATTAATACTCGTATAAGCTATATAAATGTTACAAATAATATAATATTCTTGAAAAACTCCATTAAAACACTTAATATTTGCTAGATATTCTTTGGTGATAGTACTTTACTGCTCTGGGACATTTATAGATCAGTGATAACTGCATAATCTCACTCTATAGGAAACAGCTTAGACTTCTGGCAATATTGGAAATGGTCATAAAAGTAGTAGAAATCTAGTAAAGATGAAAAAACATCTTTATTCTTTAATATATTATTGTTATTTTTTGTATTATCCAGCCAAGTTCCTCTATGACATTAAAAACATACATTAGGTGTTTCTATTCTTGAACAAAGTTTAACAAATATAAATAACTACATATCTTTTACATATAAATTTTTATATATATTTTACTATTTTAGCTTCCTTTGAAATATATTGTTGCAACTCTTATGAATTTCTTTGTCCAATGTATTTATTTTTAAATATGTAAAATGATTAAAGCATAAAGTAATGTTCCTTGTTTATTAAAACAAGAATAATAAAATACAGTCTGTAGATTAAAATAAACTCAAAGAGAAAGCAGTCTTAATTTTACAACCAGATGCTGCTAGTTAGAAGGACTAGTTACAAGACTAAATATTATTAGACAAATATTTTATGCTTATTTATTATGATTCAACTTCTTGACAAGTGCATGTTGATAGTAAGTATTCTGTCATAGATTAATGCTTAGTAATTTCAAAGAAACTGAAGTAATTCCTAAGAATTTAAAACTGCCATGGAAGCTAAGCATGATGATGCATGCCTGTAATCCCATTACTCTGAGAGACTGAGGCAAGAAAATTTCAATTTGAGGCCCAACCTTGGCAACTTAGTCACTTACTAAGCCCTTATGTCAAAATTAAATAAATAAATGGGACAGGGATTCTGCTCAGTGCAAAGGGCCTGTGTTCAATCCTTAAGGACCTACACAAATACACAGAATGCCACGTATACAGTCTTAATCACTTTCCTGTCCCTAGGACAAAATATCAGACACCTCCAATTTAAAGGTGTGGATGTCGAGAGCCATTCTACACAAATTTTGGGGGAAAATCATTTCATAACTAAAGTATGACTATAGCTGTCTAAAGCTCAATGTTGCCTTGCCCAAGTACCAGCTGTGACATGTGGAAACATCACTGTTTTGGCTCTGGTCACAGCTGACACCTCAATGGTCCCATGATGCTGTTATGCTTAAGGGCAAGATTTCATCAGTTGAAGATGTCCTTGTTCTTTGAGAACTAAGTAGTAATACAAGAAGAGAAAGATTTCACCTGGGGAAGGATGAATTCCTTATTAGCTTAACTCATTCCACCTACTGTTATAGGAATGCTCTCCTTTCCACACTCATCAGCATGAGATTCACATCAACATAGGAACACTGCTGCCCCCAAAGTCACCCAATACTCCCTCCAATTATTGTATGTGCCCAATGAATAATGGGTAACTTGGAGTGTCCTTGTCTTTTCCCACTCTGAGGCCCTGACCTCCCAGCACCCCCCCATACTTTGAAATTACACAAGTCTCTATTATCTTTTCTTTTTTCAGCCCTTGCTGTCCTCTTTCCAGTCAATGGAGGGGTAATCAGCCTCCGATATGTGGATGTTCATTTTTGCTCATTGTTTCAGAGGGTTGACTCCATGGTTAGCTGGCTTCAATGTGATAACACAATGGTAGAAGGGGATGACAGAGAAAAAATTTTCAACCCAGGGCAGACAGGAAGCAGAGGAAGGAGAAGCCAGCTGGAGACAAGAGAATACACCCTTCCAAGTCAGCCCTCAGTGCCCCACCTCTTCAGATTGGGCTGTACCTCCTAACAACATATTCAGCTAGGAACTTATGAGCATCATGCCATCATGATCCAATCACCTTCCCTAAATCGCACCTCTGAATACAGAGGGAATATTTCGGGGGATATTTTAACACCAAAAATGTGTTGTGCTCTAATTAGTACTTTAAAAACATCAAGTCACATATGGGTTTTTGTTTCATAATTGAAAGATAAAACTTAATGAAAGTACTATTAAACATCACATTTAATCGATTATTAAAAGCAACAGCTTTCTGATGACTGCAGCAATTTCCTAGACCTGGTAATAATGGATGGTAGGAAACTCTTTCTCTGTGTAACTATTGCTCTCATTTAAACATAGCTGCAGGCTCTTATACTCTGAATTACTTCACAACACATTTTAAACGTAATGAAGAATACTGGAAAAGGGAGTTATTGAACTTCGAATGATCAAGTTAGAAATGCCTCAGAGTAGATTGTTTTAAATTATATTAAGAAAGCTGTGACTGTGAACTTCTTTAACATTATAAAATTTTCTAAGCAATGAGCTACCAGTTGAATATAGTAGATATCTTGCCACATCATATGAAAATGCGTATAAAATGTTTATAGCCTCTTTTGTATTTGGCATATTGGATATATATGTAATATGAGAATTATATATATAACACACTTATGTCTTAGTTACTTTCTCATTGCTGGAATAAAATATCTGGCACTCACAATTTAAAGGAGAAAAGGTTTATTTTAGCTCACAAGTTGTAGTGGTTTCGATCCATAGCCACTGGCCACAAGGTGCAGAAGCCTGGCAGAGGAGCAAAGTAGATGAGAAACAGTTCATGGCATGTCAGGCAGGAAGCTTTATGTGCAGGGAAGCAAATCCATATCCAGAATAAGTGTCTAGCTTAAGTGTCCAGTAAGAACAAAGCGCTGCACTTTCCACGATGGAAGTCATCCAATATAATCAACCTGCTACCTGGTTGCAGGCTGAATGCCCTGGTGAATGGTGATATATATCAGGGACTCAGAGTTGGTCTCTGCTGCTGGTATATATTGGGAATTCAGCAGTAGCTGTAACCAAATAAGCCTGACTGAATGCAAGTCCATGTTGCTGAGCCCATGTATAACCTCCATCTCTGCCACCATGGCCACTCTGTTCATTAGCCCATTGAGCAGTTACAGGAGTGGCTGAAGAAAAAATGTTCACTGCTATCTACAGAACCAGTCATTCTAACTACCTGATTATTAAAGTCCTCTTCTGATGAGGTCATTTTTTGGTGAGTGTTTACATGGGATACAAATATCTCCACATCTTTGCCCATATAGAGATGTCTATCTATATACCTTTTCCCCAAATATCTTTGTCACTAATTTGCCAGTCAAGGTTCATCCAAGTTCCTGACCAACAAGACAGACCATTGACTACAGTCCATGAAGCAGTATACAGTCATACATTTGGCCATTTTTCTTCCAGGCAAAATATACCACCAATTGCACTGACCAAGGTTCTGCCCACTGTGAAGATTTCCCTTTACCACTGTCCTTTAGGGATGTCCTGGAAAGGAGCTGTCATGCTGCAACTGTCCACTTGTGGGTGGTACATGCATAACATGCAGAACCAACTGTAAACCAAGCTCTAGCCTTCTCTTCCACTGTCAACTGATTACATGTTACACACATGAGGTCATAGGTGCATGCTGGGAGACAGAAGGCAATACAGCAGGAGTAGTGGTCATGTCCCCTTCTTTATGTAACTTACTTGTGCCCTCTGGATCTGCCAAGACTCAGTCATGTATATACCACTTAAAATATATATTAGTCATTTTCCCATCACTGGACAAAAATACTTGACACCTACAATTTAAGGGAAGAGAGAATTATTGTGGCTCATAGTTTTCAGAGGATTTAGTCTATCGTTGGTGGACTCCAAGATAGAAATTGGATGGCAGAAGGACATGGAAGAGGAAAGCTTCTCACTCCATAGCAACCAGAAAGAAAAGAGAGAAGACAGAGTCAAGTAAAGAATACCCTCTTCTAGAACACGGCTCCAGTGACTCACCTCCCCAAACAGGCTCCACCTCTTAACAGCATATGAACTCGTCAATGCGTTAATCCACTGGTGAGTATAGCACCCCATGATTCAATCACCTTTTGAAAGCCTCATCAATCAATACATGACACTTCTGAGAAACATTTTATTTTTAAAACATAACATTACACTTCTGCCCTGAAAAGTCTCATAACCAGTTCATTAAGCAAAATGCATCTAGTCTGTCTCTGAGTGTCACCAAAGTCTTACCATTTCCAGCATAGCTGGGATAGAATATGCACAGCCCACCTCCAGCAAGGCTTCACCTCCTAACAGCACATGAACTCATGAATGAATTAATCCACTGATGAGTACAGTAACCCCGTGATCCAATTACCTTCTGAAGCCCCACCTGTGAATATGTGAGACTTTTCAAGAACATTTTATGTCTAAACTATAACACAGTATATGTTTATGTCAAGGCAAATTTCTCTGCTTTCAAGACTCTCAAATATTCAAATTAAGTATTTAATTGCATATTTTAATATATACAATTTTATTTTTCTTGATATTATTTAGGCATTTTATAGTCTCCAAATATGAATGTAAGTTAGAAATTATTTCTTAAAGCAAAAATTTGAGCAACTATTGAGAAATCAAACACCATTTTAAAATTGTAGACAGCATCCTGAGGGTTTCAAAGTGAAACTGGAATCTCCCAGAAGGTACTCCCAGTGGCCTTCTCCCGTGTTCACCCATTTCCCTCCCACATTCTTCACACACCTTGGCTTGAAAATGAAGTATGTGACTACCTTGTTTCACATTTGAGAACATTCTCCCTCTTTCCTTAAAATTCTATGGCTTTGACTTCCATACCTTAAGACAATCTCTTCTGTTGCTGGAATGCAAAGACCCAGGCTTCTCTTTATTTCTTGCAATCTTAACTTCCTGGTCACTGTGTATTCCTCCAACACAAATCTGCAATTTTTATGTCAACATACATCTATGTGAACTTTCCAAAACCTGATGTCTAAGTTATTTTGCCATATTGTCCCTTAATTATCATTTCTATGATCATACCTTATAGTCTATATTACCATTAACATCAAAACAAGTATAGTCCCAATTAACAAAAACTTCCTCAAATAACATTCAGAAAGAATTATGAAAATTGCACAAGATTTCAATATAAAAAATTACATCCAGCTTTGGTACTCACACATTTGGGTCCTTTTTTTTCCTATTACCATATACTATGGTTTGAAATTGTCCCTTAAAGTTCATTTATTAGAAACTTAATCACCATATTAACAATATTTGGATGTATAGCCTTTAAGACAGTGATGCTGAACTTCTTAGAGACCAAGTGCCCAAACTGCAACCCAAAACCCACTTATTTATTGCAAAGGGTCAACCCTGAAATTAAACCTGAATACTCAGCTGCTGGGGTGATACAGGGGCAACATGTCTTGAGTACCAACAGAGAGGGGTCTGCATGCCCACTGCAGCACACTTGCCATTTGTTCACCAACACTGCTTTAGGAGATCATTAGAGTCAGATGATTCTGGAAGTTGGGATCCCCAAAAAAGCATTGGTAGCCTTATAAGAAGAGTAAGAGAGGCTGGATCTAGTACAATTGTCCAGTCTATTCATGTGAGGACCTCTGTCATGTTAGGATATAGCAGTAAGATCCACATCAGATGCTGAGGCATTTGTTGGAACCATGGTCTAAGACTTCCAAGCCTCTGCAACTGTGGGCTAAATAAAATTCTGTTATTTATAAATTAACTAGGTATTCAGTTATAGGAATAGAAAACAGTGTAAGACACTGTGATAAATTGTAAAGCAAATGAAAGTTAACACCTTCATTAATGTATTCATATTTTTCTCATAGAGTCAAGGATAATTCTTACCTATTGTCTTTCCTCTATCCTTCACTTATTATGTCTTTTCAATAAGTCAATAAGCATCTTGTAATGCCTCCCTAAATAATTACAACCCCAATCACTCCTAAGTAATACTAACCTCAATCTCTACTTCCACTACAACCATACTATTTCTCTGTTCCTTTTTACAGAAATTCTCAAAATATTTTTTTTGTTTCCAAATTATCTCCCATTTCACCTAAGATAACCAGTGGCCTCCATATCTTGAAAACCAATGCTCAGTCCTCATCCCTCACCTACTTGACCTTTCAGTCATACATAGTATAGTTGATAATTATATTTTTTTTCTTTTAATAATTTTAAGCTGATATATATCAGACCACATTATATGAACCCTTTGCATAATTTCATGTCTCTAGTTCCTTTACATAACCAACTCCTAAATTAGTATTTCATTTCTGGAGTTATCATTGCTCCTCAGATTGCAATATCCAATTCCTGCTCTATATCTCTACTTGGAGGCCAAAGAGGTATCTTAAACCTAAACTAGACATTCTCTTGGAAAGTGTTTAATATTGTTTTCTTCTGAAAGATATTACTGTCATTCTAGAAGTATCATGAAGTGAACAATAGAAGGGGTTTCCAGGATTGAAGGATTTTGGTTCCTTAATTTTAGCATTTTTCATTTGGTACCCCCAATTATGCCTAAAAATTCTCAGTCCAGAAACTGTTTTTTATTCTTTCCAGAAAATAACACTGAAACTTCTAACACAAGTGTGGAAGGCAATCCTCAAGAGTTTGGAACAAGTTATACATGTGGAGACCTAACTCTTCTCATATGATTTTCTCTTCATCCTCATTGTTTCAGATATGTCTCTTTGCCTCCATTTAAAAAGGTAATAGTTGATACCATTTCCACTGACTTATTGTGAGTTTTCTGTCATTTTAGTGTCATAATTCGTGTTGAATTGTCCACCTTTCTCCCATACTTATACGTTTAAGATGTAGAAATTAGTGATTTATTTTTAACCTTTTTTTCTAACTCTAATGCTATTGAATTGTAACCACAGAAAAGAAAAACAAAAATAACTTTCACTAGAGTTTATAGAGAGAATAAAAAACAGAAATATACATTCAGTCCACCATTTAACTCAGAATTGAAGTAGTCATTTTTATATTCACCAGACTAATAAAAATGAAAAATTCACTTTGAAGACCAAAAAGTCACTTTTTTTTTACACTGTTTTCTGCAGTTCCGATGTGAATTCTTTCTTAATGCCATGTAGTTAAATATTAATGCATTGATTCACATAGTACCTTTGAAAGGTAAAATGATTTACTTTATTCATTTTAGTTAACATAGTTTCACAATGCTATTTCATGCTTCTTTGAGGACAATTAAAACGCTATTGCTAAAACTGAATTTGGGAAGAATTGTGACATGCAAATTTTAAGTGAAGGTGTATTATATATCTTAACAGCCAAAGGCAATCATTAGGCAAATTGTCCACTTAATTGCTTTTATATAGAAAAAAATTGAATAGGTAATTCTTGTTAAATTAATTATGGAATAAAATATAATATTCCTTTGCTGAGACTTGATTTTGTTGTGCATGATCTGAATTAGATGTAATTTTCCTAACATTCACAATTTTGAAAAAGTGATAAAATTAACCTCACACATGCGAAAACACAGGTTCATAGAGTTCAAATAACTTGCCATTTTTGTTTACTGGAAAAGCTGTAATTCAAACCTCAACTTATCTATCATTCTACCACTGTCCACTTTTGGCTTGGAAATATTGATTCTAAATATAGGATATTGTTGGACATTTTATGAATGAATTGATTTGCTGATCTTTTATTTTGCTCTGATATATTCTTCATTATGTAATGCAGTTAACGTATTTAGGAGTAAAAACAATTAAATAATTAGTGACAAAATGAATTTCAATTTATCAAATATATATTTGATACTATTCACTAAACAATATTAATACATAATCTATCTACTGAGCAATGACATAGTATTGTCCCAAACAAAGTCTTGTGATGTAACTAGAAACATAAGATGTTACAAAATTAGTTAGTTGATTAATCTCATAGTGCAAATCTTATGAAGGTGGTATACTTTGAGCTACCAGACGATAAACAGAATTCACCTTCACTGAACTTTAAGATGCATCCTGAGAAGACTACAATGAGCAGAATCCTGGAAGTGAAGTTCAAAGTAAGTGAAGGAATAGTAGAAGAGTAAGGAAGAAGGGAGATATCAATAGATGTTGTGGTAATAGAAAGACTATAAGGAGATTCAGTGGGCAAAGCATGAAGAATAGGTGCAGAGCCATCCCACCATCTCCACTCCCTGATTAATACTTTGTTCTCTGGATAGAGGAGTGAGGAGTTGTAGTTTTTGTTACAAAGTTTTGTTGTAGCTTTCAAATCTTATCAGTAAGTTTGGTTTCATTTTGATTAACATCTTCATTGAGCCTAGGCCCTGTATAGATACAAAAGAAAATTCTGATTTCCAAAATCACTGCCATAATTGAGTAGTCTATTAAAATTTGCCATAAATAGAGAAAAGTAATTTAGGTTCATAATGGTACAAAGGTATATGACTTCAACAAAGTAGGGATGTGGGGGACTTGAGTTTCCTTATGAAGGAACATTATGTGTCAGATGATACTCTTATTTAACATACTAAAACAACTTTCCAGCTTTGTACATATGTACACACTGGGAGCTTATATATTAGTATAAAGTAAAATTAGGTCTTGAGTATTCAAAATATATCAATTCATTTGAATTTTATTGTTCATATGCAAATAGTCTATTCTGGAATATAGTTCAAATTCTACTTTCATAGTTTTTAAAATGTAGTGCCCTAATCATCATTATAAGCATCATCTGATTACTTGTTATCAAGTTAAATCTTAAATATTTGAGGTGGAATTCAGCATTCTGTGTCCTTAGAAAAAAATCAGAGATTCTGATGTGCAGTACTTGTTAGGTCCCATTACCTACTCTAAGTTAATTAGACATCTGGACATCCTGACTCTTGTCCAAGGCTAAAATCTTCATTTCTCTCTTTCTTCCTGAAGGGCTTACAAATATACCTTAGGAAAACTTAAAAATAAGAATAAGAATACTATTGTATTAGAGGTTTTCTAAATTGCAATTTTCAATCAAGCAATTACTTTTTAAATAGTCATCAGTTGCTATATCCTTATAATTCTTTTGGCTAAACTAGAATTGTATTTTCTGTGAGAACAGCCCAGTAAAGAATTGTATGCTTCTGAAATAAGACACTCAAAATGTTTTTCACTTGTATTAAATTTGAAATGATAATGCATTTTTTTGAAACTGGTCTTGAGATATTTTCCAGGCTGATCTCCAACCCAGTAATTCTCCTACCTCAGTCTCTTACGTAGCAGGGGTTATAGATAGGCTTGCATTTCAGCACCTTGATAAAGATTTTTGTTTTTATAGAAAATTATGAGAAAACAATGTTACAATAATAATGTGAATCATTTAATAATTCTAACAATAAAGTTTATTTTTAATACTACAAATTGTAGCTCAAAGAATGTCAAACTTATTATAAGGAGATAAATAAATAATAGGAAGATTTCAAAACAAAGACTGTCATGCACCAAGGATTTTTCTGCTTGATAGTAATGGTTCTTTACCAGACTTAATTTCCCTTCAAAATACAACTTTCTTTTTGTCAATTCAGTGCAGCCTTAGCACATTGCTTATATTTGTCATTTGGTGAATTTTGGCTCCTGTGGAGAATAAAGAGAGAAAATGAAAAAAAAAAATTGTGAAGTACCTAGTGCAAAGAAGGATGGAGTTTGAACATGTTTTTAGGAGTGGAAGGTTGATAAAATTTAAGATAAATTTAGGTAAAAAAGAAAATGAGGATTAATACATCCTCTGAAAATGAAGAGAAGGGATGAAGAAATCATTACTTCAGATAATTCTCTCAGTTAAATTGAAGGTAAAGGAGGACAGAGAAGAGTGAAGGGAATCACTGGCTTGGTTGAGAATGAGGAAAAGGGAATAGGCTAATTTACATGTATGAGATACTTCCATACTGGGTGTTCTTTACTCTGACTCAACTATACTTAGTAGACACACCAGAAGATAAGCATCTTCTATGTTAAGAAGTTGTTTTCATTTCTCTAAGATGATTATATTTTAGTTCAGCTATAGATAAACTACTTTATACTTTTCAGAAGTTAGTAACCTGAAGAATTGGATGACTTCTAACAGTGAAAAACCCTTACCTAAGCATAAGATAAAGCATAATCTGTAAATTATCCTATTGCTTACTATGATTTTATGGCTAAAAATGATTTTTACTTTCTAGAAAGTAACAAATAGCTTTTGATGTGCTTATTGCTTTTATCATCATATACTGACATTCCTTGCTTTGTTACCATGATTTTTTTAAAAGTATAATACTATAATACTATATGATCATTCTCAAAGTATGTGAGACAAGGTGACCAGACTTAAATTATTATAGAGTTCGACCACCTACACCTACCTAGGGACACTAATTACTGGTAACCTTTTTTGCTACATAGCTAGTCATTGATATTCAGTCTCAGGTTCTTATGCAGTACTTATCTTTTCTCCACTACACAACATTTCTAGATCATTCTAAATCCAGGGGAGTTTATTATTTAGAGAAAAAAAATTTATATATTTTGCTGTATCATTTTATGAGGAAGATAAGAAATGTCATATCCAGAATGAGGTAGAAATGAATTATCAATAGAGATACCTAAGGAAGCACATTCCCTTGACATCTTAAACATTAAACAGAAGCCAAGGACCTGCTAAGTGGCTTTAAAAAATCCTGCTAATAGAAGCCTATTTTCCAAAGACTTTGTCTAAAGTGCAGTTAAGCAAATGATCAAGAAGTCTAGTTCTTTTTATCCAAAGCAGCAAACAGCTCCTCTGTGGTTAATAAGTAAGTATATGACAGATGTGGCAGGAGCTCATTATATGTAGGTTGTTTATAGTAACTTCAATTATTACTGTCACTCTACTTCGTATTCAAAAGGGCATTTTGATTCATGTTACTCTGAAAATTCCCCCAACTATACTAGATAATTCTATTTTGTTCTCGATGAAAGAAATTAACTTTTCTATGTCCAGATAAATACTATGAAATGTCAATATAATTAACAACATGGGACACAAACATTGCTGTTGCAAAATTATTTTTTTCAAAGATTATATGTGTAACTCAGTCTCTTCTCCCCAAATATACTGAGTTTCCACTATTTGAAAAATCAAATTTATTATTTGTAGACATAATAAAAACTAGAAGCACAACAATATTTTTCTCTATCCTGAAAGAACTTATAGGCATAAAAGAGAGAATAGACATATACCCAAATATCTATAATATGAGCTATGTGTTGAAAATAATAAAATTTGTTGTGATTTTACAAGTGAAACATTTTACAGTTATGCTACAACGTAACTATGGTGTTGTAGAATATCAATAGAGGGGAACAAATCAAGAACTTGGACTTAAGTATTTTTGACTAGAGCTCAAAAATAAATATATTTCTAGTCTCTGAACTTGGTGAATATAATGGACCCAGATGAGGAAAGACTTCTGCTCTTTCAACAAATACTTCAGAGTATATTTTGAAAAGCTAATCCTTTTAAGAACAATAATTCTTAATCTTTTGTGTCTAACATAATCAACTGGAAGTTTTATTAAAACACAGATTGTTAGACATGAGAGTTAAATTTTTATAATAAACTCTAAGATGGTGCTGATATTCTCAGCCCAGGAGAGAACAAGACTTAGGAAACCATTTCTGTAAAGGTACATTGGGAATTTGCCATTTGTATCATGCCACATCAAACTCATTTTGAAGAAGAGATTAAAAAACGTCTTTGTAAATTTTAGGCTCAAATACATTCTGACAAACTATTTAACTATATAGATTTTCTATGGTATAATGACCGTAAAATTTAGAGTAAAGTGTTTCAAGATTGAATTTTGGTGTTGGGAGAAGAACTCTGAGGGACCTTGAATTCTTCATGAGATATGAAATAAGTTTACAGCTATACAGAATCGAGATAAGAGTAGACTGATATCTATGTGTGAACCAAACAGATCTATGTTTAAATCTGATATTCTACTCACTGGCTGGATTGCTGAGAGCACATTATTATTTTTTACAACCATAATTTTGATTTATAGTGCACTGCATTGAAGAGTGTCTCCCAAAATTAATGTCCAATTGGAAACTGTGAACGTGACATTTGGAAACAAGTCTTTGTGGATGTGACTAGATGAGGTCATTCTAGACTAGGGAAGAGTTTAAATCTAATTAAATTCAGTACTTTAGTGAAGGTCATAAGAAGATAATCACACAGAATAATGGCAGCTGTGTGAAAATGGAGTCACAAGTTAGAGAAACTCAGTTACAGAGGAAGGAATGCCAAGGATTTCAGGCAACCCCCAGAAACTAGGAAGCAAATAGGGACACCATAATTCTCTCTCCTTACCTCTCCAGGAGGAAGCAACTTTGTAAATACCCTAATTTCTTTGGGTAACTTTCTCTGACTGGGAACAATGGAACTAATTTCATACAAATCCATAATTGTAGAAAAATTAACGTCCTCTACATGAAATACTGTTCTCTCTTGTCATTCAAAACCCAAGTAAAGCCTATTCCTTTTGTTCTTTCTTATTAGTTTTACAGTTTCAGTTCTTAGTTTTAAATGTTTAACCCATTTTGATTTGATTTCTGCATATGGTATGAGATAAGGAAGAAAAAAATGGGAAAAGTTCCACAACATTGGCCTGTGAAAAAATTTTTGGAATACAACTCCAAAAGTACAGATGACAAAAATAAAAACAGACATATAGAGTTGCCTCAAACTAATAAGCTTTGGGGGAGCAAAGGAAATAATTTAAAAAGTGAAGAGAAAATGCACAGAATGGAATAAAATATTTACCAACTGTACATCTAATGGGGGATTAATTTCCAAAATACATGGTAACTCAAACAACTCAACAGCAAGAAAATGAATGACTTGATTTTTAAAAAGGACAAGTGACTTGAGCAAACAGCTTTCAAAAGATATACAAATGCTCAACAAGTACATTAAAAAAATGTTCCTCAAGACTAATCACTAGGCAAATATAAATTAAACCACAGGGAGCCATCACTGCACACCTGTTGCAATGGTTTTTATAAAAAAGATGAAAGATGTGTGTTCCAGAGGCCATGGTAAAGAGAGAACTCTTGTACATTTTTACTGAGGATGTAAAATAGTACAGCCATACAAATAAGGTATGGAGATTTCTTTTAAAAACTGAAAATAGAACTACTATATGATCCAACTGTCCCATTTCTGAGCCAGAAGTAATTGAAATCCCACATAATTGAAATAAAAATATTGAAGGGATAACTGCACTCTCATGATCATTTCAGCATTACCCACAGTAGTCAGGATAAAGAATCAGCCTTAGTGTCTATAAATAAATGGAAAATGGATATGTGGGATATATGCAGAATACAATACTATTCAGCATTTTAAAAGAGGTAAATTCTGTCATTTGTACAGTGTGGATAAACCTGGAATCATTATGTTAACTGAAATAAGCCAGGCACAGAAAGAAAGTATCAAATAATTTCACTTATATGACAGAATATAAAAGGTCAGTTCACAGAAGTAGAAAGTAGAATGATAGCTCGCAAAGGATAGGTGCAGAACAGGCAAAGGAAGGTCTTGGTCAAAGGATACAAAACTTCGGATAAGCAGAAAGAATAAGTAATGAGATTTACTGCATATCAGAGTGACTATGGTCAATATTAATATGTTATGTATTTTTAAATAAAGAATAAATTCCAAATGTCTCAAATTAATATTTAAGGAAGGTGATGTGTATATTCATTAGTTCGATTTTATCACTCCACATTGAATTAGAAATATCAAAACATCACATTTCATCTCATAAGTGTATATAATTATGATTTGTAAATTAAAAACAGTATTTATTTAAAGATAAAAATTCCAAGTGAAAATTATATTCTGAAAATGACAGCAGGGTAAGGATAATAAATCATTTCACTGTAATTTAGATTCTTTTTATTCCATACTTTCTCATGCTGTACCTTCTCATTCCATAGATTAAATACATCTCTTATCTGACTTTATGTTTTATCATTTTCAACAAGAGGTGTTTGGTGAATAGGGAGAGAGATGGTTTTTAGCCTTCAGTAACCTACAAAATGTTCAGTCAGTCCTTGCTTAGTCATGTGTGTATGTATTTCTCAAAACTTCTCATACTTCACCTAAAATTTTACTCTTCTAATATGTAATTTAGAAACTAGCTTATGGACAGTTGATTTTAAAAGGAAAAGATACTATACTGGAAAAAACTGGTTGCCTCTATGCAGACTCAGAGCATTATTTTAACATGAATCCTTCCCATATCCTGAGTCTATAGGGACTCTCAAGTTCGCAGTATTATGTTCTCCTAGAATTTTCAGGTTTTATAGTTAAATCACAGAAAGTCTAAATAAAAAAGATTACATTGTTGCAAAGAGTCATCGACATTTCAGGAATGAGTCCATTCAGTGAATGGAAACATTGACAAAGTGGATTGAACTTTGGTAACATTCAAGATTCAGTGTCAAAGGAAACATGAGGATTACGGAAAACCAAAATCAATCTTTTCAAGCACCAAACAAAGTCCTTCTAAAAGGACTTGGATTCTGTGTGACCATAATTGTAGGCCTGAATAAAATGTTCTTTCAATTTGGGGGCTGCAATTATTCACTGAAGCATGTATTGATTGAAAAAGCCTCGTGAGAATTCTGATTATGCTAACATTTCTCACTTGGAGTGAAAGGGGCAGCTTTTTTATTTCATTTTATGCAAAATTACAGCAATTGGTGTCTGACCTTTTTGATATGGACTGCTAAGCACCACACTGCTGGATCTTTTCACAAAATCAATTATTTTAATTATGGCTATCTGAGAAGAAGTATCTAGCACATAAACAAGAAAAGAATATTTAAATAAAATGGAGGACACATTTTTTTATCCCTAATACCAAAGTGCTATTAATTATGAACTTGACAATTATAAACTTTTGGAATTTTTATTTTAAATCCACTTTTCATTTCCAAATTATTGCACTTTCATAGACAATTTCTGCTATGAAAATATCAAATAAAATACGTATTTTCTTTAAGAGTCAAATAACAGAGAAAAATAAACAATAGTGAAAACAAGATACATACTTTCAAAACAGCACAGAGACATCAATTGTTTTGTAATGGCGTTTTATTGAAAGACTCATGTCATAAGAGAACTCTAGGTGTTTCTGGAAATACCATTGGTAGTTCATGCAGCCCTCAGATGACTGGAGGGATCTGAAGATGCAACTCCTCTTGGTTACTGTGGAAAGCTACCCAAAGGGTTAATATACCTTGTGTGTGGTTTTGCCTACAACAGGAGTCATCCAACTATAAATGATGACATGGATGATATATCTTGTTTATCTGCAGTGATCAGTGACAACTTCTGAAAAGCAAACACCTCAGCCTCCATTTATTGGCCAATCTTGATGATAGATTTGCCCTTCACTTCTTCACTAAGGCCTGTAAGGAGCTGTGCAATCACTGATACAATGCATTGTTACTGGATTAGTTTCTCAGGTCAAGTAAAAGGTCTGTTCTCAAAGTTGAAGAAGTCATCTGCCTTTGTAAGATACAACAGAGTGATTAATGGGGTTTGTTCAGCTCTCAGGATACTGGGAATCAAGGCTGAAGTGACAACTGTCAAATGGCCTCATCTCAATGCTTGCACTATGTTAATAGGCTTATATTTTTCATAGGAGATACAGTAAAAGCAGGTTCAGATCTTTTTTAATCAGAATCATCAGAGTGACTGAAAGAGTGATCAGAATTCAAAGCAGTATATAAAATAGGAAAAGATATTTTGGGAAAAAGTTTTTCATGGGTCTCCTATATTTCTATGTATCTTGCAAGTGGAGCCACTGACAACCTCTGTTCCAGGGTGTCTTTTCTAGGATGTTTGTATGACAAAATACTTAGGAGATGGAAATACTGATTCCTCCTCAAAAAGTACAGATCTGCTGAGAAGAAAGCTTCTATTTATTATTCTGAGTTCTGGTTATGTGGTTTAGAAGTTTCTTTATTCATATGTAAATTATTGATTCTGTTTCCACACCAACATCAACAAGGTAAAGTATAATATCAATAATAGACTCATTCCTTGCTTCACTTCTGCCAAATTATTTCATCCTACAATAATTCTGTATTACCATACCAATGCCTGAGTGGCTTTATTTAATATTAATATATCAATCCTATATTTCTATTTGACATGTAAATTTCTGAAATCATGAAGGATGTACTAAAGATACGATACATTATTTCTTCTAGGAATAATTTACTAATTTTTCTTCTATACTCTTTATTATTCAATACAAAATAACTTTAATTCTCTAGAAATTTTTTCTTTTAATCCCTCCTATTCTTGTTAATAATTCTCTAGTTGAAAATATAGCTTTCATTCCTATATTTCAAACTACATTTGGACCAGCCAACATTTTTTAAATTCAAAATTCTTAAAGCTATATGCCAGTACATTGCATACACATTTCTATGCACCATTTATATTAATTAAAAAGAAAAACCTCTACTTTCCATCTATATAATTTAGCACAATTCTAACTTGCTTAGAATTTAAAACTCAAACTCAATAAATACCTAAAAACACTAGGTATTTAATTTTCACTCTTGTAAAATTGTTATCAGTTAATGTGTGACACAAATCAATACATGTTCTGCCACTGTATGCATTTTATTTTGAAACTTACTCTAGATGTCAACACCCAACTGACAACCTGGGAAGGAGCATGGAAAAACGTGTGGGAAAGTATTCACAGTAAAGGTGGGAGTGGAAGAAATCCAACCTTCTCCACGATAAAGATGACATCAACTTCCCAGGAAGAATAAGAAATATAGCCTAGCTGCACATTCTAGAAGAAAGCCGGTTTTGATGATTACCTGTCTCTGCCATTATCTGCCTGGGATCTGTAGTGCGGTAAAAGGGCAGCCTGGAATATATAGTGAGAACCTGTTCCAAAAATCAAAAATTTTAAAAAAAGAAAACTAATTTGAGTTTGTATGCATGTACCTGTGAGGGGGTATATTTTTATATGCTTTTATTGGTACATTTTAGATGTACAATATAATGACATTCATCATTGGAAATTTTCACCTTTACATATTCTCTTGGTTCTTATTTTTTCCCCCATCCCCTCCCTTCTCCTCAACCCCTCTATCCCTCCCTGTTTACAAAGACTTTGTTTCCATTTTTCCATTTTCTCATATTAATTCCATTCCCTTCTTTCCTTTCCCCTACTGCTCCCACTTCCCTTTCCTTTTTGCCCCTTTTCTTCCTATTTCACATTATCTATTATATCTTTCAGTCCTTATTTACACTTTCAGTTTTTCACACTAGAGATACTATTCGGTATTTACACATGTGTCCTATTTATTTCACTTAAGAGTATTGCCTCAATGTGCATCCACTTAGCTATAAATGTCTCTAATTTCTCATTTTTTATGGCTAAGTAGTACTCCATTTTATAAAAAAAACACATTTTCTTTATCCAGTCTCCAGTTGATGGGCATTTGGGCTGTTTCCAAGTTTTAGCTATTACAAACTGCGCTGCTATGAACATGGGTGCACATATATCACTGTGGTATGATTCTTTTAATTCTTTGGGGAAGATACCCAGCAGAGGAATAGCAGGGTTATATGGGACTTCCAGTCCTAGTTCTTTGAGGTATCTCCATACTGATTTCCACAATGATCACACCAGTCTACACTCCCACCAGCAGTGGAGAAGGGTTCCTCTTTCTCAACAGCCCCGCCAGCATTTGTTATTGGTTGATTTCATGATAGCAGCCATTCTTTCTGGAGTGAGGTGGAATCTCAGCATTGTTTTCATTTGCTTCTCTCAAATGACCAATGATGTTGAACATTTTTTCATATGTTTATTTGTAATGTCTACTTCTTTGTCTGAGAAATGTCTGTTCATTTCAGATGCCTATTTTTGAATTGGGTCTTTAAATTTGGGAGGTCTAATTTTTTAAGTTCTTTATAGATTCGAGATAGTAGACCTTTGTTTGAGGGACCGCTGGTGAAAATTTTTTCTCACATTCTGGGTTGTCTCTTCACACTGCTGGTCATTTCTCTTGCTGCACACAATCTTTTTAATAAGAAGAGATTCCACTTGTTGATTGTGCTAGTTCACAGGGAACTGAGGTTTTGTTCATAAAGTCTTTTCCTAAGGGGGGGGTATTCTTTTTAAAGATAAGTATGGTAAAATAATGAAGGATTGAACGAAAGACATGTCTTTATAAATGCTTAACAAACAGGATTAAAATGAGTATCCAGGACATTTTGTTTAATTCTAGCAAAATATCTGAGCCTGGGAATATTGCTAGATCAACAAGAGGTTTATTTAGCTCATCATTTTGGAGTCTGAAGTCCAAGATTAGGTGGTTCCATCTGTTCAGTCTTTTTGAGGGCCTCTGGCTGCATAACATGACAGATGGCATTGTGACAGAAGTACATGTGAGAGGGAGGAAGAAGTCACATAGTGAGACAAGACATGGAACAGGACATCAAGGGGGGTCTAGGGGCCAAGCTCACTCTTTTGTAACAACCCACACTTGAAGGAATTAATCCAGTCTTATGAAACTCACCCAAAAGGCCAGCACTAATCCATTTATGAGGCTAGAGTCCTTGTGGTTCATTACATTCCATGAGGCCTCAACTTTTATTGTTTCCACCATCTCAGCACCAGCACACAGTGGACTATCTTTCCAGCACAGGAGCCCTTGGAAGAACAAACTATCTCCAAACTATAGCAGTCAGTCATATTACTGAGGTAGAAACATGAAATGAAACAATGCTGGTTGGCAGAAAGTAATGTAGGCAGGAAGGAATTGAAAATATCTCTGACGTTTAAGTCTGAATAAAACAACTGGGGAAATCAGAAGAAAACAGTGTAGAAAACATTGTGTATATCTATATTTAAAGAGAGAGTGGTAATAATTGCACTGATATTTTCAAAGATAGTTTTCTATAAAAGCATGTTTTTGCTCTCAAGTACTTTTGGAAATTCATGCTGTCATCATCAGATACTATTAGTGACTTTCCCAGATAATTTGTTTATGTGAAGGAAATAGTTTTATTTTGCTATCATTTCTCTGATGCACAGATACAACGTACATACATAATACATGTATTCAGTCTTCAGTAGAAGCATTTCCATCAGCAATGCCTGATTATAAGAGAGATAGCACATCAGGACAGGAAGAGGTGTCCTTCTGGGACATCTAACCAGGACTTCTGAACTGCCTGTTTCATTAACTATCTGTGGGACACTGCACATTCTCCAAAGCTTTTCGGCTTCACTTTGCTCATTGAAAATGAAAGCAACAATCATTGATAATACTTGTTTCACCTCCACAATTCTAAAGAACTTGTATTACCAGGGAAAATATGAGTCAATACAAACAATACCCTTGAAAATCTCTCAGAACAAAGGATATGCTACAGCTGGAATTTGTGAGGAATAATGTCCCATTCTTTTTCTGATAAATGTCTACATAGGAAAAGGAGTATTTATATTCATTGCATACACACACACACACACACACACACACACACACATACACACATGCAACATATTCAGCTGTCAGTTTTGAAAAAGTGATATTAATGACACAATGGCAAGGCCATTATCTTAAGGGTAATTGAAAAGGCTTGATTTTAGTGCACATACATTGCATGACATATTGTCTGCATTTGAAGAACATTAGGGATTACAAGAAATATTTATTAAATACAATATAACTGTAATCAAAGAAAAACACACTAGACTGAGTGAATTTATTATTCTATTTAGTTTTCTAAAGTTTTATGGTGATACATGTGTGATGTATAAGAAAAGTAATAAAGATTCAAAGGGAAGATAGAAGGAAAAGAGAAGAAAGAAAAAATAATGAACTCATTTATTTAGAGAAATTTAGTATTTTCTTATAGTTCAATTCAAAACTTTTGAAAGAAAATAATTTTTCAATTTAAGGAAAGGAAAAAGAGAAAATTCAGAGAGAAAGGAAAGGAAAATAGAAAGCAGTTGCCCAGTCTCAACCCTTTGGGCTTTTCGTTCAGCAAAGTATGAAATTCAAACAGATAATAACAGTTTCACTAACACTTTCTGTGCTAACCAAACAGATAGCTTTTACTGATATAATAGAAAAATAGTGAAAATTGAGGGCTACTTCTCATTCTTTCTTCTTAGGGGAGGAAAAAAAGTTCATTTAAATTCAATAAGTAGTGGGTAGATCCACAAAGTGCAGCTTGTCATGGAAGCCTAAAAGGAGATTCACAGTCCAGGAAATATAACTCTTGTTGCATAGCATCTCTGCTTATATTAGAATTCCTCCAAGTAGTGAAAATTATTTCCTAATGAGAATATTACTTTGATAATAATGCATCAGGGATTATGATAGCCATATGTCAAGGAGGGGCTCTGTCAGGTGTCAGTACACTTGGCCTAATTTTAAACTATTGATGAATTTTCTTTTAATATCAGTACTTTCCCACCAGCCAGAGAATATTAAAAACAACAACAACAACAACAAAACAAACAACCCTTACAACATCCAATTATCAATTATAGTTGGTGTCTTTTAAAGTGTAAGTCTGTTAACTGGGGATGTTAACTTGTTAAGCTTATTTCTGCTCTGACCATACTGGCATTGATTGTTTTGTTTTGTTTTGTTTTTTGATAAAGTAATAAAGTGTTCTTAAAAAACAGAAGAAGCTCTAAGGAGTAAGGGACTGAAAGTTGAGGCCAATTCAGATGCAGGGCACCCGGCAATAAGGGAAGTTAGTGAGAGAAGTCATAAAGAGCTTAAGGGTGAGACAACAATATACATGATTCTTTATTAATATTTTATTCACAACTTGCTTAGTCCAAGTCTTTTCTATAAATGTTAAATGGTTTCTCATCTCTTTAGCAACATAAATCATTCATTGACTAAAACCTGAAGATGTACAGCATTTATTTCCTACTTTTTTCCTCAGATATTTTCTGTAGTCTGTCTCTAGTCTCACTCATGTTGGTTTATAACTAGACTCCAGTTCCTTGCCTAGCAATGTTGTACTTATGATCTGAGCATAGGGGCCTGTGTGGCCTCCTAGAGCAGCTAAGCCTAAGCCAAAAGGTTAGCAGGTCTTCACTTTTCAGCACCCAGCCTCCCAGCAGGTACTCATCCAGGAGCTGAGCTAGAAGGTCTTGGACACACAGAGTGCCAAAAACGGCATGCCCGGGATAGTCTTGCAAAGCAGCTGCCCTGTGGGAGATGAACAATGGCCAGAACAGCACCTCTGACTGGGACCTCAACTCATCCTCATGGCCCAGGGCAGGCAGAGCCTGTCAGTTTCTATCTAGACAAATGTAGACTGGAAACCCACTGGGATCATCACCCAGCACATCTTTATCACCAATGACTTTATCACAGTCGTGGTGAAGGAGACCCCAGACATTACTGAACCCCCAGCCTCCCAGGCTCTCGGCCCTAAGCTCACCTTCCCTGTCTGATTTTGCTGTGATAAATGACCAGAAGCCTGACCTTCTCTCGGAGGTAGACATGAGGGGTTAGGGTCTCCTTTGCCGACAGGTTTGAAAGGGCCTTCCCCTCACTCTTCCCTGTCCTGAGACTCGGGCAGAGAACTGTCCCTTTGCTTTGCTGGGGCCTGGCTTCCATGCTTTCCTACCTCTCCAGGCCTCTGCTTTACCCTGTGTCACCTCAGGCCACTTGGGTGGTGCTGTGGCTCCGATCCTGCTGCTTAGATACAACAGTTTCCTCACCAGAAGTTTAAATCTTCCCCTTGACCTGGTGAGACCAGTAAGGAGGTCAGATTGTTTCTCCTAATGCAGCTGACTGTTTCCTAGGGCTGGGGAAATGAAGCTGGGAGAAACTCTTGTGTCTTTTCTGCCTACCACTATTTTCTAGAAGGTAGAGTGGGGTAGGGTAGGACTCTCCTCAGATCAGGGTCAGGGCCTATGATGGGGATCCTGCCCCTGGGAGCCTTAGACTAGGGCCTTAATATAAAAGGACAGTAATGGGCCAAGTTCAGAAGCCCAGAAGAGGTTGGCTTCAGTGCCATCTAACCTTGGTTCAGAGTAACACCTCCAGTTCCCAGGTGTTTGTCAGAAAATCCAGCAGGGCTGAAGAAGAGGGCAGTCCTAGAGCTCCAGTGTACCTGATGGGCTGCCAAGTTTAGGAGCATTGGGAGCTGGTGTCACCACTGTCTCCTTCCTGTCAACCTGCACCCCAGTAGGAAGTATAAATTTCCCAAACCCATTCCTGAACCCCAGCCCTGGGATCTCTAGACTGAATCCTAGTTCTTGGGGTGGGGGAAAGACCCTATAGGCCCAAGTCGGCCTGAAGTGGAGCAACTTGGGAGAGAGGTAAAGCAATGGCTCTTGAGCCTCTCTCTACAAGCTGGAATTTATCTACTGGTGACAAAGTGAGAGAGGAGACCACCCCTCCATGTGGAACTGCACAACTATGAGTTAACTGTTATTTGGCAACTATGGGTTAATTGTGTTATTAGGCAACTATGGGTTAACTAGGTAGCTATGCTCTTTATAGAATGTACCTGAATAGCCATGGCAACTTCTGTAATCTGTCACCAAAGGAGCATAACAGACTCAGTTTGCTCTCTCCTCTCCACTGCTCTGCTTTGTGTAAATCCTGCTTGCTATATTCCCAGGAAAACTCCAATGGAATTAAGACTGGCAGATGTAAGAAGAGGTATATAAGGAAGCCCAGACTTCTATTTGAGGCTCTCAAGACATATAGGAGTCATTCACTGAGCTGCCAGCATCATTAAAAGCTGCTTTTGCTCCTATCTTTAAAGAGTTATCTGTGCCAGGGAATTCAGTTTCCTGCTTCAAAAGGACCAGTCTAGTGTTTGTAGCCCCATAAGCCACACCCATCAGCCAGCAGAGGACCAGACTGCAGGTGTTTGCAAAGGGCTCATGACAACATCCTTGGGTGCCACTTTCCTTGACAAGCCCCCACCTCACCACCATCTTCGGGGATCCCATGTTATATTCCTTTCCAGCTGAGAAGTAATGTCTCTGTACCTTTCTAGTTTGAGTTGGCCACCTGGCCAAGGGCTAAGTTCTTCAGCCTTTTCCTTGAGGCCTTGCTCACTCCGCTCCTTGGGAGACACTCAAGATGTAGACCCGTTTTCTAACCACCTTCTCCCTGCCTCACACCAAGGTGCTGCATTGTGGAACTAAAGAATTTCTGTCCTGAGAGCTTGGGGCAGAGGTGACCAGAAAGAGGCAGCGGCAGGCAGTCTGGTCAATACGTCTTCATGATAGCAAAAAAATGCTGAGGAGTTATGGAACTGCTTCAGGTGGTCAGCCCACTGACGTGGGGCTCTTTACTGTGGTTATCTTGAGCAGAGTTACTGGCCTTTCCAAAAGCAGCCCCAACTGAAGAGACCTTTGGTTTCTGGTGGCTTACCAGGATGTAGGGCTCCCCAGTAGCTTACCCTCATACAAATAGAGAAGAGAAGGCAATGGCATAGCCAAAATGACCTCAACTGTGTGCCTTTGGGGATAACCCATGTCCATAACTGCACTGAGAGCTCCCCAGATACAGCCTCCATGTCTGGCACACAGTACTATAGTGTCTGTAGCAGGAAGCATGACTATCCACCAGCCAGAGGTCTGCACATAGCAGCCAAGTGGGGGCGGGGGGCTGGGAAGTGGGCACTAGGAGAAGATACCCTGCTCTGTTGTCCCTAGGCCCCTGGCTGCCTCTCTCCCAGAGAGGCTGGAGACCTAGAAATTGTACTTCTTTCTCAGTAGACACAATGCTGCCTTAGATGCTCCTCCAATCCCTTGGCAGGGGGACCTGGGGTCCCCTGAGCTGTTGGGGAAGTAGGGTGTCTGGCATGATCAGCCTCATTTTCAACTTCCAGATCTCTCCAAGCCCCAATTTGTTCCTTTTCTTTTTATTAGCTACTTTAACCTCTCTGAGAGAGATCCTGAGTTAGTCTCATATTTACAAGTAAAAGTAGTCCTGTTTGGAAAAAAAATGATTTAACTATAGACATTTGATTTAGATTTCTAAGCAATTTTGATGTAGAGTTTTGCCAACGAGTGCTCTGTTCACTCTCCTGGTGCAGTGTACTGCTCTCATATTTAAGTTGAAAACCTGCCCGTATATCATAAGGCTCTCTCTAAGGAAAGGCTTCATTCAATCTTCAATCTCTTGTGCATTTCTGCAGGTTTTAAGGCACAGAATGGTTACCAAAATCATTTAGTTTATATTTTTGATTAACACAAATCCTACCTATACACCTATATAGGTGGCTTTATTATTCTTATCCGAGGAAAAGCCAGTTCCACTCTATAGATATATGTATGTTTTCAAATAAATTCCTGGCATTTCCATTTTGGGATCAGCCTATGATTTTCTTCTAGGGTTGTGTCCTGATACCTCAGTGATACTTGAATTGAAATAGTCCAAATTATTCAAGAAGCATCAGTGTTTTGTACTAATGTCAAAAGGAGATTTGAGAATATGTAAACTATCCTAGTGATCAAATGGAGGACATTATCAATGTAACATTTATTTAGTATATGCCAGAATATGTAGATCAAATATCACTTTTAAAAAGCATCAGATAAACTGTAATGCTAAGGATTAGTATAATGTTTTGGAAATATTATTTTTTAAGTAAGAATTTAAAAATGCTATTTAGATATATTTGGTTAGTTTTACACAATTTGAAAGATTTAAAGTAAAAAACTTTTTAATGCACAATTACATTAATGGAACACATTTTGGGTAATAGAGGCTCTGAAACATTTTTATTAGGACCAATTTAAGTAAAACTGGAATAATCAACTGGAAATAAATGTGGACAAGTTCCAATCAATTCTCAGAAATCCCATATATTTACAGGACCACTGAAATTATTCCATAAAGAAAAGCCTCCTTTCCATTCTAAGGGAGCTCCTGACACTTCCCAAATTGTAACTTACAGGTACTCTGTTTCATGACTCAATCTTTGTTACTTAGT
This sequence comes from Heterocephalus glaber, assembly GCF_000247695.1. The sequence continues at coordinate 14,579,641 of NW_004624792.1, forward strand.
GACAGCTAAGTATTAAATTTGGACTCACACTTAACATGGTAACAAATAACTTCTTTATCCCTGATTTCATAAAAATTTTATTAGTGGTATTTCTTCCTATAGATTTGCTCTTCTTACAACTTCCATTTAAGTCCACAACTTTAAATCTAAAGATCAAGTATGGAGGGCAGGGAATTTAGCTCAGTGGTTTCGCCACCTGCTGCGCAAGTGCAAGGACCCAAGTTCGATCCCCAGTACCAAAAAAAAAAAAAAAAAAAATCAAGTATGGAGTATACAGTTCTTTTTTAATATCCTCTGTAGGAAAAGTCACCAGTATGTATGTTAAAATAGTTTCACTTTTCTTGTGATATTAGCATTTTATTGATTATGTATTGATTTTGCTCATTAGACTGCAAATTCCTGGTGTGCAAAAGCCAGATATGAGGCATCTCTTTACTGACCAAGTTGCTAAGAATTCATCAGCTCAATCATGGAGATAATATTAAAAAATAGTTTGAATGAACAGAAAAAGAACCCTATTGAAACCTATGATTTCTGGGTTGTATGACTGAGAGAACAGGCAGTGGATAGTTATAGATTAGTTTAAGACTGTACTTTCATAGGTGTAAGAATGCACACCAGCAAATCAATTATAGATGAGTGAATACACAATGACTAGCTGTGGTGTGTTTAATTTTAGTTTAAGATATTTTCAAACATTCAATAGCCTGGGCTAATTTAAACAGTCTTGGGTTTTAAAGTATAATTCAGCTGCAGTAAATGAGCAATAGAGAAAAGAGTGTGCTGTGATAACTAGGGTGATCTGATGGCACTTATTTATGCATCTCCTTAGCTGGTCGAAGGATCTAGCTCTGAGTTTCCTAGCAACAGAAATGTGCACATATGAATATCTTCATGTAAATAGCAGATGCAATGAATTGAGTTCCCATTCACTCATCGAAATCACAGCTTGAATTTCCAGACCTCATTGATACTAAGCCAATATGTTTCAAAACTGCTTCAACAAAACCTTGGTCAGGTGGATGACACTATACAAAATTTCAAAGAGGAGTTCTCAATTTGGCCTAAGCTACTCTGATAAAAGCCTAGGTATGGAAACCCGGTATTACTTATTCTTCATAATTTGCAGTTTGGAGTGGCACAGAATTTGGAATGTCCTTGGAAACAATTTACTTCAAAATATCTGAGATAAGCAAGACAGACATCAACAAATAAATATTTTCTCTCTATTCTGAAGCGAGCTGCTGAAAATTTGTCCTAATATTACTTTTTGCCTTGGATATTTTCATGATCTTTTCTGCAATATTTAATCTATATGAGCCATCATATACTTGTGAATACTACAGAGTCATATATAACATTGGTATCTGGACTCAATAGAAGACCTACATCTTTATAACAAAATGTACATGCACGTGAATCCATTAAGGTGCAAATGAACAATATAAAGTGATATCCTACCTCTTATCCAGAAAATCATTTTGAAAAATGAATCATTAAAACATTGCAAAAATATTTATCAATATATCATATGGTGAAGTATAAAAAAACCATGTTACTATAGTTGACACATAATTTAAAAATTTGGTGATATGGGATAAGCAAGCCTCTCTCCAATTCATTTACCTTATTTGCAAAATGTTTGTCATATCTCTCAACATTAAAATATATATAAAAGCAACATAGTATAAACTGGGCATGGGAGCACATACCAGTAACCCCAGTACACCCAGTACACATACCAGTACACACAGTACTCTGAGTGTATGAAGCAGGAGGATCACAAGTTCCAGGTCATTCCTTGGTTAGTAATTTAGTATGACCCTGCCTCAAAAATTAAAAATTAATTTATTTAAATTAAATTAAAAATATTGGAGATGGAACTCAGTGTGAAGACCCTGGGTTCAATCTCCAACACTGGAAAAAAAAGTTCGAAATAAACATCTAATCAATGTTAGAATGCTAATTCCCAATCTTTTCTCTCACTCTTATTGAAAGAAGTATGTATGATTTTGAATATTTTGACAAAATACAGTGTTAATAAGGTGGGATCACCAATAATTAAATAACTACCACTATAGTACATTTGAGTATTATGAAAACTTAAATTGTCCAAAGATTTTAGTTTTGGTAAATAGATTTATGTAAACTCACTAATATGTATCTTCATTAAAGTACTAAAATGCCATTATCAATATTATGTATATAGATAGATAGATGCACATATAGTATGTGATGATTTATGTGACAGAATTGATGCTGCTATAAACTGTTTCAAATAGGTGCATGATTTTCTAAAGTAGTCATTGAAAATGTGGTAGAATAGTATATTTTAAGATTTGTTTGTGGAGTCAATAGTACATTTGCACCTTTACGTTTGCTCATGTTCAGTTTATTATGCAAATCACATCCATGACACCTGAAAATAGATTTCATGGTGTCAGGACTAACTTAACAAATCACATTTTCAAAGAAAAGTCCTAGAGATTAATAATTTTGATAATATTCTTTCTAGTAAGTTTGACAAAGGTATTCTAACAGACTAGAAAATACAATTTCAATATTAGTTAATGACAGAGAGTAGCTGGGGTTGGGGAAGTGATTCTGATTTAACTACTATAGATCACTGTGGCATATGTTGGCAGGAATCCCTTATTTTTAAATGTTCAAAATTTTTTCATCAGCAAAGAGAAAAAATTTGGGTAATTTTACATCATTTCCTACCTCATCAAATTATGCCTGGAGTTCTCCCCTCCCTTGGAGCAACAAGTAATTTTCATCTCTAGAACCGTATCACTGCCATGCTCCTCAAACTGCTCACTGCTGAACTCAGACAACAAGACTCTTCAGGTTCTGAATGGCCATATTATTTCATCAAAATAAATATACACTTTCCCAGAACTAAAAGCGCTTTGAAAAATTGTGTTCATCTACTAGAGCAAATGTCCTTGCCTTCAGAGGGAGGATTAATTTTTTCCTCTAGAATGAAACTTTACCTTTCTCCCCTGTCTGCACTTACCAATTGTTGTATGCAGTGGGTAATTATTAAATAAATAAATAAATAAATAAATAAATGTCAAAGTCTATAGATGTAAGCTAAGCTCATCAGATTGTGTGGTTATAGTTTTTTCATTGTAAATCAAAGAATTTTAAATTTATAATTGGATACATTTAACTAAAAGCCCCAACACATTGAAAGATACAAACAATACTCCTAACCAGGTAAAACATATCTTGGGGTCTTAAAATTTCACATTTTATGCAAATTTTGATAAAATATTAAGGTAAAATATCTGATTTATTCCACTTGTATAAACTAGTATATAGTCTAATCTTTTAAAAATATTGTGATTATTAAAGTAATAACAGTAATAACTCTTTATTGTATAAAATGTAAGAAAATAAAAAATAGAAAAACTTGACTTTTACTGCTCAATATTTTACTGTTCAATTACAGACAATTACATTTTGGTTATTTTTGTTTCTATTTAAAATAGTCTTTACTATGCATTCTTTTAAAATTTTCTTTTAAAACTATCTTTAATATTTTTAAGATATCTAAATATTATTTGATATTATCTTAATAATTGCATACCTTTTTTTAAATTACAGTCAGAGCATGTAAAAATAAATCTACCATTTTAATAAATATTTAAGCATACACTCAATAATGGTATCTCTAGGGACAATGTTATACAGACCTCTGCAGAACTTGATCATCTTCCATAACTGAAACTTTGTACACTTGGGTAATTCCCAATGTTTTCTGTCCACCAGCTCCTGGCAACAACCATTCTACTCTCCACTTCTCTGTATTTGACTGTTTTATGTACCCTATAGAAGAAGAAGAATGTAATATCTGTGCTCCTGTCAATGGCTTACTTCACTTAGCATAATGTCCTGTGGGTTCATGACTGTTGCCCCATATGACAGAAATTTTTTCACTTTGAATATTTTATAATGTTATATCTTGTGTGTATAAGTACGCACACATCTTCTTTACCCATTCATCTGTTGGACATTTAGTTTGCTTGCACATCTTGGCTATTTTGAATATACTGCAGTGAACATAAAAACCATGTATTTCCTTGGAATACTTGTTTCAATTCATTAGACAGATTTGGGACTCCTAGAATATATCGTGTTTCTATTTCTAATTTATTGAGGAACCTCCATACTCTTGTCTATAGCAAGTAGCTGTACCATTTTGCATTAGTACCTTCATTTTGCTAGTGTGTCAAATCACATTAACTCATTTTTTTGTATATTTAATCATCCTAACATTTTAGGACTATACTTCCCTTGGTCATTGTGTATGACACATTTAATGTGCAATTTAACTCAATTTGCTAGCATGTTGTTGATGATTTTTGTATCTACATTCACCAAGGATATTGGCCTAGTTTTCTTTTTGTGTAGAGACTTTATGATACTTTGATATTAGAGTAATGCTAACTTTCTACAATGAAATTTAAAGTGTTCTATCCTTTTTTTGTATCTTAATATGCTTTTTATTTTGCTGTTTTTAAAATTTATTTGGGGAACTATTCATAACTTCTTTAATGACTGATGTCAAACAATGCATCCTGTGTCTATCCTTTTTAATTTTGTGAAAGAAACTGAAAAGGTGGTAAAATTGACCAGCCATTGTTTCTATGCAGAAAGTTTTGCTCCCCTTTATCTTTCTTTTCTTTTTGGAACTACTATAATAAATATATTAGTCAGCTTGATGGTGTTCTATAAGATTCTAGAATTTAATTGATAATTTTTATTCTATGTTTAGTTTTTGCTCCTCTGAGATGTTAATTCCCAGTGACCTTTGAGTTTGTTGATCCTTTCTTTCTGCTTTTTATAGTCTGCTGATGAAAACCTGTGTTGACTAATTTTAGATTCAGTTATTGTATTAATCAGGTTTGTGTTTCTGTTTGGTGGTTTTTAATATTTCATATCTCTTTATTGTTATTCTCTCTATGTTTATGCATTTTCTCCTCACCTTGTTAAAATATATTTCTGACATACTGAGTATATTTATGACTTTTACTTTGAATTTTCTGTCAAGTAAATCACATAACTCCATTTCACTAAGGTCAGTTTAAAGTTGTCAGTCAAAATGTTGGATGGATGTTCCTATCCTTGCCTTCTCTCTTTAGGGAGAAGAGAGGGCATTTTTCTCCCATCGCTTGAAGTTGTGCTGGAGGATAAACTTGTGGTGAGGTTGTGTATTGACAATTCCAACCTGCTTCAACGTGGCTCACACCATTACAATGTAGGAACCTTTTAACAAAAGAATTGTTCTATGTATCGTGGTTAAATTAATGAATCTGTGGAAATGATGAGGATCTGGAACTTCCTATTCTGCCATATTCATTATTTTTTAATGAATGGTTTGACAAATTTCTTTGTGTATATGAGAATATTCTTTTTAAAATCTTAAAAAGTCCCTGACCTATGTGTTATAAACATTTAGTAGATACATGTTCCATAGTCTCCAACTGGACTTTAGAATTCTTGTTTCAATTTAATTTTCTGAGAGCAATAAATAAACTGAATATTTCACTGCAACGTTCCATTCTAAATTCCTTTTGAGACTAATAAAGTTATGAAGTATTATGTATCACATGGTATCAAAAACAAACAGACACACTTTTTGTATAAGCTGTTTTCAAATGCAGATAAAACAAAAGTCAAACCATTTGGCTTGTAGATTTATGTCTGTTTTAAAAATCAAATTATTCTCTCCACCTCTTCTCTGACCATCAGTCTTACCTATTATTAGAGGTCAGGCAACCAACACTGACCATTGGTAAAAATAAGACTAGATATAACTCTGACAAATATTTAAGTGTGATATAAAAAGCGCAATTTTATTTCTACATTATTTTAGTTATCATGCTATCATAAACTTCTTGTGGAAAAATAATGCATAATAAAACTAAATGGTTAAATTATGTTGTCTTGTTAAATTTTTTGATAAAAGTAAATATAATCATTTTAATGATATAGAATTGACAGTAGAAACAAACGCAGTAGTTTGTGCCCACATTTTTGCTAACATCATGAGGTTGTGCATAATTTATAAGAAACTAATTTAATCTTGAACATAAATTTTTTGGTTGTAGGGAAAGAGCTCTCTATTATTCATGTTTTATGAGTTAACTATTTCTCCTGTCTCTGGAAAAAATGAATAGTATGAATGTTGCACCTCCATACTTTAACTTCTTACGATGTAGATTATAAACCAGGAGAGACCACCGCATAAGTCTCTAGACACATGCCTGTAATGTGGATAAGACCCTTTTATTTATAATTCAATAAGAAGTTAGATAAACATTTTAAATTTCTCTCTTAGGCACCTCACTTTACAATCTAATAAAAATTCCACTTACTTAAAAGATAACATTTTGGGGATCAAGAAACATTTTTGTCTTAGATCAAAAAGCACATATTTCCAGCAACAAAATAAAATATTTCGATCTGTATAAAATTTCTACTTTTGGCTTTACTGTGAGATACATTCCATACAAACACAGAGATCTTTGCCAGCACACAATGACAATATCACATCAAGTGTCCTTGCTTCTGTCACTATTAATCTCCATTGATCAAGGTACTTATGTGAGGTTTAGGAGCAGGCATAATTTCATGGATTCATAGGACAGGCCTGGCATGGAAAAAAATTTCCAGTCTCAAGGAATATTTCCTGTTCACCAGCACCAAAACATTAACTCCACCATTTACTTACCTCTATTGATCTACTAGTCCTAATTTAAATATATAGTCTTTAAAATATCTTTCATGAAAAAAAAATTAATATACATTGATTTCTTTTTGCTACTAAGACAGGATTTTTTTTTAGTGCATAGCAAAGGTAGGTGGAACATGGTATACACCCAAAGACTGGAAGGAAAAGATTGGAGTTCTGTAACCAAAAAGCAAAGATATTCAAAGTTGGAGGAAAGAGAGAAAAGGCTGCTGAGGATGATGCCTAAGATCAGAGCCAGTAGACATGGCTTTGTATCTTGACTACGGATGTCAGTAGTTGATCATGAATGAAGAATCAATTTTCATGGTCCCATTTTGAAGCTTGACAATACCTACCTTGGGGGCCAGAGATTTAGCTCAGTGGTTCTGCCACCTGCCCTGCAAGTGCAAGGATCTGAGTTCAATCCCCGGTACCAAAAAAAAATGGAAAAAGAAGAAAAAAAAAAAGAAAAAAGAAAATACCTACCTTGGGATTTTGTCGTGATCATTATAGCAATAAATATGTATGAGAAGCTTACAAAAACTACAGGATAATATACAATTACAAAGATATTATTTTACCAGGTAGAAAGAAATGTATAATGGAGTGAAAGGAAATCTTTTTAATGCATTTCTTTATTATTGCCTAGTTGTTGCATCTTCCTTTCCTGTATAAAAAATATATGTAAAATCTATTTTCTATTCCAATGAAATCAATATATTTAAAGGTTAAAGATTTCATACAAGTAGAAAGAAAAGCATGCATTTTTGTGAAACTACAGTTTCTAAATTATACACTGATCTATTTTTCACCTCATCCAGTGAAAAAGGACTAAGGCCTCAGAGAGCTTCACTTTAGGGCATCTTCATTAGCAAAGAGAGGACACTGGAAATCACATGAGTATTTCATTACAAAACAAAGGTTGCACGTTGTAGGTGCTTAGAAAGTAGATGCATGTTCTTTGACTTTTATGTTAAGCTTGCCAGGTTCTAAAAGTGTATAACAAATCCATCCATCCAGTAATTTATAATCATGCACAATTTAAGTAAATTTCTCTTGATTAAATTAGGAGTTGGATGCAAACATGCCCATTTCTCTTTCAAACTACTTATTTTTTCATGTTGCTAATTGAATCTGTCACAGTTTACAACTACACAAAATATGCTAAAAGCATATCTAAGGAGAGATTTAAAGAATGAGAGATTGATCAGCTATAGTCATAATTCATATTTACAATCAGCTTTAGAAAGTCTCCAACCCCACTTTTTTCCAGAAGCTTGTGAGAAGCAGTGGCCGTGTGCAAGAGATCTGATTGTGCAGAATCTGAGGACTCTGAGAGCTTGTGTACGAGAAATGGGGTTAGGTACCCAGTAGCTGAAGGGAAGAGGAACGTCAGGTCAACTGGAAGTATCTCCTGACTTGCTCCTTCCCAGAAGTTCTAAGAATGCTAGATGGATTGTCAAAACTTTACTGTTCCTCTTGAATCAACACGTAATACTTCTGACAAGAATTGTGCCAGATCATTAGGATATCTCTAATACAGCATGAAGGAAAAAAAGAGAACTTGTGTTACAGTTATTCCTATTTCTGATGAAGGATGTGGGCTGTGTAAAAACATGACATTCATCAAAGCAGAAGAGCAGACTATCGAAGTTACCAGAAAGAAACAGAGAATGAATTCTTCAATTATTCAAGAATAGAAACAAAACTCTAGGCCAAAAGAATATCCAAAGTATAAAAACAAAGCTTAACCAAACTTTCAGTCTGTAGAAATTATGTCCCCTCACAACCAATCTAAATTTGACTCAAGTGTGTGCATTTCAACCTGTCTCACATAACAGACTTAATTGGGAGCTTATATATGGTTAGGTAAAATGTGTCATGTGAGTTTTTTATCTTCTGAAGAAATAACCAATGCAGTATTTTTAGATACAGCAAGTTATTTCTAAAACATTCAATGTAAATCCCTGGCTTCTCTTCAAAGCTATTTCATTAGTATATCCTAGTTTCTTTGGAGAAGAGTAACTTTTAGAAAAGAAAAAAAAATGATATACTTTTGTATATCAATTCCTAAAAATATTGTTTCCAAATATTGCTAGTAACACAAATTTTTTCTCCTATTTGAAAATTATACAGTTGAAAGTTAGACCTGAAATTAAACTTTTGTGACCTTACATATTTTGAGTTTCATTCTTCTGAATATTTATATGATTACTTATTATCAAAAAGATACTGTTTGTTTTTGTATCAGTTACTTAGTCCTTCATCACACATTACCATAATTAAGTAGCTTTTAACAACAAACATACATGATGTCACAGGTTCTGTGGCTCAGGAAGCCAGGCATGGCTTACCTAGTCCCCCACTTCAGGACTTTTACACACACTACAACCGAGGTACAATCACTCTTTACTACTCTACATCTTCCCTTCCAAGCCCACCTGGATGGCAAGATTTACTTTCTTGAAGAAAGTCGGTCTTGGTTGGATGGCATGTGAGTCACTCCACAAGACAGGTCCCACAGTGGCAGTATCCATCCTTGAATCCAGTGAGGGTGATTCCAAAGAGTGATAGACACCACCTGCACTGTACTCTGTTCATTAGAAATGGGTCACAGGTCTTTCCTACACTGAAGGTGTGAGAGAGACTGCACAGGGCTTTTGTGCCAGGGAATGGATTATAGCATCACCCTAGAATGGGCCTGCCCCACATTCTGTTGTCCCGATGTTAAGAAACCTTGAATACTGGGTTTGTGGTATCATTTCTTGCAGACTCATCAATACTTGAAGATCCACTCTCAATTAACTTGGAATAACTTTATGAGAACTTCATAGATACAGGAGAAGCCTAGTTTACTCACTGGTTCCCTTCCCCAGTAAATATCCTGGGTCAGAACTCATTCTCACATGCCACTACTTGCCTATCTTTTCTTAAATTAATGTGCTCTTTAATCAGAATGTTGCTCTTCAGTTGATCTCGCTTGCTTTGTTCGTTTCTATTTCTTTGCTTAATCCCACTGTAAAGTTTGTAACTTAATCAAATGTCATTATATCTTCCACATTTGGGGAAGGAATGACTGAAGGGATGAGGTGAGCCTCTGCGATAGAAGACTATGATTCATAAATGACTAATACAACCATAATGCATATACTAAAAGTTTAGGAACTAATTCTTAGGATTTGTTTTCCTAGTAACATACTTAATAAGCCTTTTTGAAATATTTAGAGAAAATTCATAGTTTGGTTCACAAAGACAAGAAAGATTGTCATTTCAGAAGCTTAATTTTTGAAGTATATTTAATTTTTGGTACATGTATTCTTTGTTGGTATTCAAATTACTCAGTGTTTATCATTCAAAAGGATAACTACACATTTTTGAAGAAGAATAAACTAAACAGGGAGTTTAATGTATCTAATTATGCTAAGAAATTAAAAAGAAAAAATAAACTTCTTTTTAGGTAAATACTGGAGTAGTAGAAGTATGAAAGACAGGAGGCCAGAGTCTGACTTGCAGCTACTACCTTAGCTGTCTCCATGATCTTAGAAGAATCGTCCAATTTCTCAAAACGTTTCTTGCCTTCTTTGTAAAATGAAGGACTGAAGGCTAGAGGTGAGATTCTCAATCTCCTGTTCATCCTCCACTCCACTTGCATACAGTCTCAACCTATGGCTCTGTGGTCCCATTCTGGTGCTATCCCTGCCCCAGAGGTGGTTCTCAATGCACTTCCTCTCTGTGCTGCAGGTAGGGATGTTTGGGACCCAAAGAAAACACAATACTGTCCATAGTGTAAAGTTGGTGGGTCAGGGGTTTGGGATTAATGACAGATGTCATTTCAGAGGCACCAGAAGACCAACCTTTTGAATGTAATGTCACTTAGCCTGCAGAAATTGCCATCTCTTTGGCTTTGATAGATTTCTAAATTTTTTTGTCTTAAAAAGCCATTTCAGGATGAGAAGTGCCATTTGTACTTCAGCAGGAGATGAGCTTTGTGCATTTCATTTACTTTTTAAATTTTTTTTCAGTAACAGGGATCAAACTCAGGTCCTTGTGCTTTCCAGGCAGGCAGGCACGGTGCCAGTGAGCTAAATGTTTTTTAGTGGCCCTATGTCTTTTTACTTTCACTAGAACATATTTTCTGTGCATTCATTGTATAGTCACTGTAGGGTGTTAGCATAACTACATAAAACATTTCAGATCGTTTCTTCCTTTTACCTTCACCCCCCTTTATTTCCAGCATCGGATTCATTTATTTATCTTATAAGATTTTACAAAGCTAATTATAATATATGCAAATTAAGAGCCATAAATAGACCAAAGAACATATAAAACATGTAAGACAATTGCACTAAGTCAAGGTACAGTTTTAGATACATTGCACTAAATTACAGTAATTCTTTTCTTTTTTCCTATTATGTCTTTTACTTTATTATATATATGCATATATATTATTTATATATAGTGTATATATATATACTATACTAGTTATACATAGTAGTATATATATGTAATTATATATATATATGTAGTTAAGCTTTTCATATAAGAAAATCAATACAATATTTAAACTATGTGACTGAGTTACTTCACTTAACATTAAGATCTCAAGGTGCATCCATTTTCCTACAAATGACTCAAGTTTATCCTCCTTTATGGCACTGCAGTACTTCATTGTGTATAAATAGCACATTGTCTTTATCTATTCCTTTGTTGATGGACATATAGACTTTTTCTAAGATTTAGGTATTATCAATTACACTGCTATAAACATGGGTGTATATATATCACTGTGGTATGATGTCTTTAAGTCTTTTAGGAAACAACTCCAGACACACTCACCTGTTATCTTTGACAAGGGGGCCAAATCCCTTTGCTGGAGGAAGAATAGCCTCTTTAACAAATGGCACTGGGCAAACTGGTTATCCACATGCTGAAGGTTAAAATTTGATCCATATCTTTCATCTAAAATCAAAGTGGATTAAAGAATTAAACATTAGAACAGAAACACTTAATCCACTAGAAGACAAAATAGGCAAAACTCTTGAAGACATAAGCAAAGACTTTCAGAAAAAAAGCCTGTTGCACAAGAAATAATAACAGGAATCAATGTGGGATCACATCAATTTAAAAAGCTTCTGCACAGCAAAGAAAACCACCAACAAAGTGGAGAGACAACCTACAGAATGAGAAAAAGATTTTTGCCAACTACTCCTCAAAGGACTATTATCTAGAATATATAAAGAACTAAAATAAAGTAGACTCTCTAAATTTAAAAGATCCCATTAAAAATGGTATCTGAAATGAAACACTTCTTACATGAAAAAATACAGTTAATAAATACATGAAAAAGATGAGATCCCAGTTGTTGATTCTTTGTGCTAGTTCCCATGCTGCTGAGGTTTTGTTCATAAAATCTTTTCCTATGCCAATGTCTTCAAGAGTTCTACATAACTTATCTTCCAGCAGGTTTAGTGTTTCTGTTTTAATATTTAGATCTTTAATCCACTTCGATCTTAGTTTAGTGCATGGTGATAGATATGGGTCTAGTTTTAATCTTTGGCAGATTGAAATCCAGTTTTACCAACACCATTTATTAAATAGGTTATCTTTCCTCCAATGAAGGTGGTTGGCTTCTTTGTCAAAGATGAGGTGGCTGAGTATGTCTGGAGTTGTTTCTGCATCTTCCAATCTATTCTACTGATCCTCAGGTCTGTTTTTTGCCAGTGCCAATAAAAGAATTTAAGCAAAAAAAAAAAAATGTTCAATATCACTGGCCATTTGAGAAATGCAAATTAAAACAACAGTGAGATTCCACCTCACTCAAGAGAGAATGGCTACTGAAAAGAAATCAACCAATAACAGATGCTGGTGAAGTTGTGAGGAGAAAGGAACCCTTCTCCACTGTTGGTGGGAATAAAAACTGATACAACTAATGGAAATCCGTGTGCAGGTTCCTTAAAAATCTAAAAGTAGAAATTCCATTTGACCCACCTATTCCCCTACTAAGTATCTTGACAAAAGATTTTGCACTTCATTTATAAGTTTTGTTTTCCTTTGTTTTCTTTTCTAATGGCTAATTGTAAATGAGAATGTTTAGTAAAGGGCCATAGGGACAGAAGGCTGTTGTCAAGTACAAATTAGTGATGTATTTTAGCACTCTACTGCAAGTTTGATCTGTTTTGCCATATTTCTTGAACTCCAATCAAAAGAGAAAAGTACACTTTACACCTTCTAATTCTGTTTAAAATAACAAACCTGAGCAATTACCTTTAAAATTGATACTAACACTCCTTTAAAAATGTTCTTTCAAAGACAGAGCATTAGAACATTGTATCACTTATTTTTTAAAATTTTCTCTTTCCTAAAACATTTCATCTCTCATAAAATAAAAATAGAATCCAACTACAATTAAACTGATGATAAATTTATTGCACATGTTTATTACTGATAACATAAAAAAGAAGAAAAAGAAGATTCCAGGATACAAAAATATACTGGAAAAATATTCACTTAAAACTAAATATACCTGGAAACAAATTGGTAACAGTTCATTTAGGAATCTCCTTTGATACATTAAAACAAAACAACTTTTGTAAAATAATTTCATTTCTTTCTTTTAAAGCCAATGATCATTTATATTTATAAAGTTTTTGTCTATTGAAGTTAAGAATTGTATATAATCACAAGCAAATATATTCATGGATTTTGACTAAAAACAACTGTCCAAAGAACTTACTGCACCAGTTGACTTAAGTTCTTCACAGATATTATGTCTACTTAAAACAATTAAAAAATTTCTGCATACTTCACAGTACATTTTTCTTATCTTGTCCAACTACCAAATATTCCTTATAAAATTTACCTCAAGAACCACCCATACTATGTTGATGGAGCAGAGAACCTAAAAAGCTAATTTTTTGGTGGTAGTTGCACAAGTTCATTTTTATTTTTAAAATGTATAAGATTATTATAAAATATTTTCAGTGCTTTTGCAAAAATAGTCACACATATCTTGAATATTTGAACCATGTATGTTTTGAAATATGCTAACAAATCATAATGTAATTAAATAAATGGAGATTCCATTGTAGTTGTTTGTGTTTAGCGTTTTTCTTGGTAGTAGGACTTGCTTTTTTGAGGATGCACCTCTCCAGATGAGCTGACCCCTGTAACAGAAAGAGTGAGTGCTATCTGGGAAAACTCAGACCATTTCTAAGATCAGTTATAATGGTTTCATCTAAAAGTCACAACCTCTGAATCTAATAGAAGGGCTGGCAGAAGCTACCCCACAAATCAATATAGCAGTGTGACAGTTCAGTTGGTGTTAAGAATGGTATCAATTCATCAGTCCACACTGAAAGTTTCCATTACACATGCACACAGTGAGAATGTTATGAGCTTATGGGCAGCAACAGAGGAATGACACAACTTGTAGTTTTAATGAACCATATTTGCTACGTAAGCCACATGCTAGAAAGCTCCTGTAGAGATAAAATTATATGATTTTTTCTTTTCCCTACCATGATATTACTGTACTTGCCACTACTTCAGACTAGCAATTATTTCACAAGAATATGAAAAGGAAAAAAAATTATTTAACATAATTATAACTTTCAGCAGATGAAGGAAGGTGAATACAATTAAAAAGTAAAAGCACAGGCTTATTTTGGGCTACAGATTAACCCAAGCATTAGAATGAAACTTCCTAAATATTCATGAACTTTTTCATAATGTAATAATCATTTACATGCTTTGTTGTGCTCCCGTTTTAAGAGCAGATGGCATCAAGTGATGAGTAAATGCAAGAATGAAAGAAAGTACAACTGTGTCAGGACCTTAGAAGAAAAGCCTGAGAAGTGGTTACAGGTGGGACTTTTAAGACTAAAAATATTGAGCTGAGAGATTTGAATTAAATTTTGCCTAAAATGATGAAAGTTAGTCCACAACAGATTTAATAACTGAAAAATAAATACACTATATAAATTGGTATTAATTTAGTTTTTTAAAAACCTTGTTCTACTTCAACCATGAATCTCTACTTATAAAAGGGTATGAAATACTGAAATAGTTGTAAAGTTTTTATTTATCTCATCCATGAAAGTAATTTATATACATCTACATATATATCCATATCTATCATATATATATTTTTCCTTTATTCTTACTAACAGTAGAGATGAATTTAATGTATACATCACTACTATACAGGGATTAGAACATTTTTGAGTTATCATAAAGGCCAAGAATTATGCCTGTCACTTTCTAAATTATCTCTTTTAATTACACAATAGGCCTGGGAAATACGTGCTATCATATCCATTTTACAGATAAGAAACAAAGCCTCAGTGAATTGAGGCAGCTTGTCCAAGCCTGTGCCTGAGAAGTTCTTATAGCAACATGGCTACTGAAGGAGCAGTGGTCCTTCTATGGTACCTAGAACTTCACCCCATCCATGATTTGCCCAACAAAGCTGTTATATGGAATTATCACTGAGATCTTAACACTAATTTTTAATTTATGAGACGTAGTAATAGCTTCCATAAATACTTTTGGTTTATTTTTCTTAATGCTTTAGATTTTTCTGTGCTTTTATTTAACTTCATGAAATATTATTTGTGCTTTTTATTCATTATCATTTATAACATTAAGAAAAGATAAATAAAAGTGAGATAAGCTTCTTGGACTTAAGAAAGTATACACTTGTAAAAAAAAAAAAGAAAGTATACACTTGTAATAAATGTTGTTTATTTTACATCAACAAGATAGTGAAACATCTCCATATGTTATTTTTATTTTTTTCCTTTCCTTTTTTTTTTTTTTTGGTTGTTTTATTTTGTTAGTGGGAACACACAATCAAAGGATGATACAAAGATTTATTTCCCTTTAGTTTTAACTATACATCTCCTATCTCGTGTCCTAAGTCCTGCCTTTTACTTTTATTTTATTAGATTTTTTTTTTGTATACATGAATTGTTGTAAGTTGTCCCTACTATTTTTTGGAAAAAAGGAATTCATTTATGTCTTTTTTTGAAAAGCAACTTTAAAATTCACTGGGTTCATGATCTAAGTTGGATTTCTTTATCTCTGTTTCTGAAAAGTAGTCATACGTTATTTAACTGATGTCCACATCCAGATGAAAAAAATAAGTAAGCATTGAATGACTTTTAACCCTTTGAAAAATTGGGCACATTCCCCCCAGGAAAATATATTGGTGTAAAATATCCTCTCCTGTAGAAAAGTGACCACGTCTTTTCTCTCAGGATGTCAAGCTGGAATGGGCTCCTAATTCTTTTCTTGATACAACCTTGGAATGACTTAGTGCAATCCAGGAATCTCTCTGAGAAAACCCTTGGCATTTGGAAGATGAATATAAAAAATCCAAGAGAAATGGCCCAGGTTCCACTTACATTCAGGTTGCATTACAATTTATTATTTGCGCATTTTCTCTTCCTCTTCTGGTCTGCCATCCCTGCGAGGCCCCAGAAACTCCTTCTATCCCCACTTCCCTACTTCAATAAATTAGAATCCAGAGTAATCAGTTGGCAAAGAGCAGTGTAAGTATGGCAGAAAGCAGGATGTGGATTGGAAGAAACATCGTGCATGAGAATGTCTAGCCCAGGAGGTGGCCCTGGTGCTTTCCATTTCAAAGAGTGGTTTTCACCCTGTCAAACTGACCAGGTGGACAAACCAGGAAATGCGATCCTCTCTCCCATCTCCTTTCTTGTCTATAGGACCCATGATCTTTTATTCCAAGTCCCCTTCAAACCTTTATTTAAAAAAATATATATATACATTTTATATATATATTTTTTGGTGTTGCTGGTGAGGAAACAGAGGGCTTCACCCATGCTAGATAAGTGCTCTACCACTGAGTGATCTTCCCAGTTCAAAAATTACTTTTTGTAAAGTGTATATGGTTTACCCTTAGAAGTTGACTATGTACTTATATTAGGCCAGTGAAGAAAGTCCTAACAAGGCCCCTAAAAAAAATGTAATATATAATATATGTTCTTATTAACATGAAATAAAATGAGAATTTAATAATAAAATGATAGCCTAGAAATTTAAATTTAAGAAAATAAAAATAACACAACTATATTACTCTTGTATAAAGGAAGCCATAAGGAAAATTACAGCATAGTAAAAGTTCGAATGATTAAGGAATGACATTTTAATAGTGTCTAATATTATTAAAACAACACTGAGAGATATTTCATATCTTTCCTTTATAAAGAAACAAGAAAAATAGAAAAGCCATGTGCTGATGATTCAAATAAAGAAAGTGGCCAAAGAAAAATGTAATAACACCAAAGAAATATTGTGGACATAAATAATAAAACAATATAAAGTGATGAAAATACCCCTAAATTAAATCAATCTTGTTTCTAATTTTTTTTAAATAAAATAACTTTATTATCAAACACACACACATATACAAAAAAATAAAACCATTCAAAGAAGAACAATGCAAGGGGAAAAAAACCACAATAATATTCAAACACAGTAGAACTCAACCAAAACAAAATTGAAAGGCACTTAAACATTTTTCCATATAACTTAAAAAAGCATCTTAAACACCAACAAGACATCAGAGGATGTGATTTGTTT
Organism: Heterocephalus glaber; assembly: GCF_000247695.1. The sequence goes on from NW_004624792.1 coordinate 14,596,988, forward strand.
CAGAAAGATCCCCAAAACCAACACTGAACAAGTAATGATTTGGAAAAACTCCAGTTAGTTAGCAGACTCCACGTAAGCCAAGCTTCTCCCTAATTTAAATTTCGATACAGACATATGACACGCAATGGAAACACAATCCGAGAAATATGTTATTAGGTAATTTCACCTGTGTGTATCCTTACTTACACTCTCAGTTTCTCACACTAGAGAAACTATTTGGTATTCACACACGTGTGTCCCATTTATTTCACTTCAGAGGACAGCCTCAATATGCATCCATTTAGCTATAAATGTCTCTAGTTTCTCATTCTTTATGGCTGAGTAGTACTCCATTTTATTAAAAAAACACATCTTCT